>JAJSOF020000001.1:206941717-207134217 GCA_025594305.2 Periplaneta americana | reverse complement strand
CATGGGTTGTTCTTTTGTTAAATGTTTTCAGCACTGAATTGATTAGGTACTTTATGCATTATATAATAATTATTGGCAGCATTGTGTTAAACTGAATAAATATTGAAATGTTTCATATTGCAACAATGAAGTCATTGAGCATTCCATTTTAGTCTCTTGTACAGTATTGGCAAAAAAACCGGACCGACACTTGTAGGTGATTTCATAGCCTTGTTCACTCCAGAAAACGGTAGACTGGTAACTAAGGGTTTCTGGAAAGGAAACTTTTTTGTTCCTTATTCAAATTTATTTCCAATACTTTTCGATTGCTAGTAAAATTCATGTTTTGGGAATAATAAGTTAATTAAGTAGTAAAATACCACTGCAATCGAAATAAGGAACAAAAAAGTTTCCTTCCCAGGCAGGATTCGAACCACGAAAGTCTTAGTAACCAGTCTATCGTGCTCTGGAGTGAACAAGGGTCTGAAATCAGCTGCAAGGGTCGGTCCGGGTTTTTTTTTTTTTTTTTTTTGCCACTACTGTGCATCATGGCTAGTAATGATGGAAGTGGATTAAATTTTCAGAAAAGAAAACGAAATGGCAGAAAGGAAGAGTTTATTAAGAAAATTAATGTAGAGGGAAAATAAAATACTAATCACGTTTAATATGTAGCAGCTTGCATTATAAGGTGAGAATAAGTTCAGATGGTATATCCAAATATGTGCCTGTTTGTTGCAATGCGTTTATGAGTTTGCATGAGATAATAAGAGAGCGTCTTCCTTCTGTACAGGCATAATTGCTGAACTATCAGAAATCTCCTACTGACTCCAGAGATAAACACACTAATCGTCCCAAGGCGGTTCCAAGGGTATCAATACTTCAAAAACTAACGTTTTCCACTCTTTACAATGAACCCTTGAAGATCAAGCAATAAAAATTAGAGGATCTGAAAAACTGTATGGACTATTATCTCCAGAAAGTCTCCGGTTCTTTGAAAGTCTCCAACCTGTTTCAGAAACGGAAACTACCAATACACATGTTGTAGATATTGAAGGGTCCAATAACAGCAGTGGAGAAAAAAGTTACTAATAAGTGTTGTGATTTCCTGACAATTTACTGATATTACAATACAATATTAAATATTAAATTAATATCATTACGATCTTCATTTGCATTATTTTAATACAAAAATAGCCCATGTCACACGCTCCCTCATTCAATAATTAATTATAGGTCTCTAATATGTAAAAACTTATATGTGTTTATCATACATCTGATTCTTATATCGTGAAGAAAGAGTCTACCTTTTTCTATTTCGATGTTATAATTTACATGGGCTGGGGTTGTTTTTTTGTTCTCCTGAAAAATCGACATTTTTGACAAGGGCTGTTTTTGAAATAATGTCTTCATTTATTTTTATGTGCTAAAAAGTACGAAAATATTTGCTAAAAATAAAAAACAATATATATATTTTTAAATATGATAAAAATATCTTACTTAGCTTGGAAAAGAAAATGTTACTAGGTACCAACCACACTTGAGTGCTAGTAGTTGGCCGAGAATTGCAGTGAACAACAAAGGTCATCTCCAAATCCTCCATCAGAAATGAATGCCGATTATCTCTGAACAACGACTTATACTGTGAAAACGATCTTTCCACATCACAGGACGTCAGACGTGCATATTTAAAGAGAGGAATGTCACAAACACAAACACCGTCAATTTCATCTACAGGCACATCCTCCAATACTTGAGCAACTTTACACATTTTTTTATATCCACTGTTTTTTCCCAAACACATTCTGGAATTTGTCCCTTAGTACTTGTGCTTCTGAACCTGGTAGCGAGTCTAGTTTAATTTCCACGGCACGCACCTCCCTTTTTCTGACAACAGGTTTTTGGATGTTTCGAGTTTTCTTTATGGTGTCACACAAAAGCTTAGATTTGCTAATAGGAAAGCCAAATCGTTTTTTAAACAACTATCTTTCAGTATATCTTGAAGGATATCGATTGATGAAGCCCGATGACAGGGAATCACAACAAGACGTATTGCCTTACTTGATAGACATGAGCGAGAGGCGAGAGATTTGTTTAAATTAAACAATGTTCATACCCGAGCTCTTATCCGTTGTGTTTGACAAACGAAGCGTGGAATGAAATCATCTTCAGCAACAATAAACATTCCTAATTTTGTGTTGCAAGATCTCTCCTCCTTGTCCATGTTAATTTATTCTCTAATAATAACACTGATATGCTGCCTAGCAGTTCTCAGAACTTGAGGCGATACTATTACAAAAATGGATCACGGATACACCACACAGCGCTTAGAAACACGAAGCAAGCAAGAATTCTAAAAAAGATAACGTGCTTCTGAGTGACATAATTGATTTAGTTTTAAAATGTTTAAAAGGTCTTGTAAAAAATTATTTACGTAAAAAAACTCCAAGATTTATGTGTTTATAATAGATTTCCTGAAAAGATGTATTTACATAATTTTTTTTTGTGAAAATATGTGTTTTTATGTGAAATAAAATTCGGGTTTTTAACTTGAAAATTAATGTTCGGAATTTTTAACTTTGTTAATTGTGTTTTATCACACGCAAAAATAATATTTAATTACATAGAAATCCTCTCCTTAAGGATGACAGAGACTGGATTAATATTGCACAGGATAGGGACCAATGGCGGGCTTATGTGAGGGCGGCAATGAACCTTAAAAGCCATTTGTAAGTGAGTATGTAAGTAATCTCAGGAAAATAGCTTTCCACTCCTCGCCAAGTTTGCTAAAGTCTTCGGAAAATAATTTAATTTCGTATCGGCATTTCTCTTGCAGCCCAGTGAAAATATTCCCTGAAAATCTTCTTTAGATATCTGTAACAGTTTTTTATAACGTGCAACCTAACTTCATGAAACTGACATTATCTAGATAGGCAGTACCTTCTCAACTTGAACAAGCTGCTGTCTTTTATTCGTAACCATAGAGATTCTATAGCCACGCCGTCGTTGTTGTTGAAGTCCTCTCCGCACATTGATCTGTTGCGCCTTCCTACAGCATTTGCACGAACTACGAACACCATCTGTCTGCATTATGTAGCCCAGTGATGTCAAAGCAAGCGCATTTTTCTGACCTTGACGTCGTGCGCGGGCATCAAGCGCTAGGTATGCTAGGAGGAATAAGCAGCCTGTTGGATTAAGAAAACAGTGGTGCACAAACTTCAAACGGAACGTGAAATTTTATGTCGTTATTTTTATATGGCTTCTTTCTGTTTGTTATTTTCTATATTGTCTGTAAAACAAAAGTACTATCACCTATTTCTTAGCCTAATATTGCAGTTGTGTTTTAAATGTTAATCTATACTAATAATAAATCTGTAGCCAAAATTTTTCTGGTAATTTTCGATTTTCCAAAAATAATTGGTGTTAACATGTATAATTAACCATCCTAAAACCGAAAATCGCTTTTTTGAAATTTTTGTTTGTATGTCTATCTGTCTGTCTGTCTGTCTGTCGGTATGTTTGTTACCTTTTCACGCGATAATGGCTGAACCGATTTTGATGAAAATTGGAATATAAATTAAGTTCGTTGTAACTTAGATTTTAAGCTATATGGCATTCAATATACACTATTTAAAAGGGGGGTTATAAGAGGGCCTGAATTAAATAAATCGAAATATCTCCTTATTATTAATTTTCATGAAAAATATTACATAACAAACGTTTCTTTAAAAATAATTTCCGATAAGTTTTATTCTATACAAAATTTTGATAGGACTGATATTTAATGAGATAAATGAGTTTTAAAATTACAATAACAACGCCATCTAAGGCGCTGTACTGAAATAAAAACAAATGATTTCGTCTATAAGGGGCCTTGGACAACAATAATCGAAAGCTATTAAACATAGCCTACAGAGAATGTTTCTGTGTTTGTATGAAGTAATATCGAAAGCTAATTAATTGTTTAATTATTATTTCACCATTGGAAAGTGTAGTTTCTCTAGATGGACATAATTCTACAATGTTATTACAGTAACTTCTGGAACATATAGCAAGTAATATAAAGTATACACATTAAAACTGAATGATGTCAATCTTCATTAAACTATGGTAGCATGTAATAACAATTAAGAAACATGTTAAAGGAATTGTCATTGCACCAAATGAGTGTCTCTGGACCAAAATGGCCGCATTTTAATTATAAATACAATTTAAATTAAGTAACATATTAAACGATTTATCCTTCTATCAAACACGAATGTTCCCTGGATCAAACGTCCTATTTTAATTATGTAATTACTTTATATTTATTTGTAACAGGTGCAGCGGAGAGCACGGGTACGGCTCGTAACATAATAAAGAGTAAAGAAGGAATATTCACACAAACTGCATTAATAACTACAACTATACTGTACTAAGTGAATTAAACATAACGAAAGTGTTATCCCAAAGAAAGACACTGAATATGACATGATAAGTTGAAATTGATATTGATGGTATCTTTAGCCTTATAAAATTAATCAAAACAATATTATAGTACAACGCAAAGTTGCCTAGGTATATGTTTTAACTGCAACTAATATTACATAATAAAACTCTTATCGCATTATGCTTTTAGGTGATATTGGTGCGCAACTTTCTGTTATCAGAATATTAAATTATCTCGAAATCTGCTGAAGCTATTACTAACACATAGGCACATATCTTTTGTTTGTGATGTAACAGTATTTGCTTTGTTAATTCATTTCCTTACAAACATTTTCCATGCGAATATTTTCAAACATTTTAATACACTATCTTCAGTAATACGTATTTAAGATATATTAGATTTACGAAAACATTGTTTCAGTACCTGTAAGACTACTAAACAAACATATCTGAAAATTTCACTTTTCTGTAAAAAAGATGAGAAAATATTCCTTTTGAATAAAAAAACAAACTTGTGAAAAATTGGCATTAAAATTAAAACTTACATTCTTATAATGCACTTATACTTCTCAGGCAAATCTAAAAATTACCATGGATACAGTTTTAATAAGTTCTCTTCCCTTTATCTCTTGAATCAGTGCTGGCCATCCCTGAATATAGCTCGACCAAGCGGCATATACCACCTCTTTCGTCTGTCTCTTTCCTTTCCGCTGTAAAGCGCTCAGGCTCTCCTGGGCTCTAAAGAGCGCTCTTGCTCCTACGGGCATCAGTTGACATCACTGATGTAGCCTAATATTGTCTTGACGGTGTGATAGAGCTAAAATCAAGGTTAACATTATCACGTTGTTGTTGTTGTTGTTCTTCTTCTTCTTCTTACAGCATTGGACTCCTCCAGTAGATCTTAGTACATGACCAGAACACCGGTTCTCGTAGCTGTCTATTTCATCATTTAAAATAAATCGTATCAACTGATATATGTCTTCCATTCTTAGTTAATCTTTTCTTGTAACTCCCGTGAGAGATTTGAAACAAATCTCATTTCTTCTTCCTTTAATCTACCCATATTCTCTTCGCCTATCGCCTGAATTTCGTTTGAATTCACAACACAGGGCACTGCCAATTTTTTTATACAATTATGGTTGACGTGGATAACATTACGTCCTGCATAAGTCAGTTTATAATTGATGTAGTGTGTTCGTTTTATTTGGCCTTAAATGATCGGCATGTTTCTACTATGATCATATCTCACCTTCTTTCGTGAAGTTATCATGGCTTAGGTTACATGAGAGGAGAAATCTGCACTCACTTTCTCTCTTATATCGAATTATGCACACTTCATCCCCTATTATTTATTCGCTCGTTTTCATACTCTCTCTCGCTATCATAATATTAATACTCGATCACAACGCGATAACACTAGAAATTCCACTTCACACATCATCTCTGTATTCCTCATCTTTCACTGTTGCTACCTCTCGTCACTGGAACTCTCTGCCGCCTGAAGTCAAGGGCTGCCGAACATTGAAATCTTTCAAATCCAAGTTAGAAAATTATCTTATGACGAGTTGCCAAACTAACTTACTATTATGACAAGTGTTGTATTGCATGTTTCCACGTATTCACATTTGTTTATGTTCTAGTGATATTTAACTTATTTTATATTTTTGTTTTCACATTTTCCGATAATGGTATATCTATAATGTGATAAGTTGAGCTATATATAATCATAATTTTCCTTACTATGTGTACCTAAAAATATTGTATATTCATTGTATGCTTTGTACTGCACTATTTTATTACTACTATTAATATTATTATTATTATTATTATTATTATTATTATTATTATTATTATTATTATTTTATCATCATCATTATTATTTTTATTATTTATTATTTATTATTATTATTATTTTATTATTATTATTACTATTACTATTCTTATTTTTTATCATTATTATTATTATTATTATTATTATTATTATTATTATTGTTATTATTATTATTATTATTATCAATAATTGTCTTATTTTTTATACTTTGTATGTCTCATTTATTTTGACCTGCTGTTCACATTTCATTATGCTTTTTCCTTTCTTTCTGTATGTTATATATTATGTCTGATTCCTACTTACTTGTTGTTTACATTTTATTATTATTATCTTATTCAGTTTTGTGTAAAATTGTAGTGTACTTTGTAAATTTGTAGTGTTTTTTGTAACGCAGTTTTACTCCTGGTTTAGTGTTAGAGAAGGCCGTATGGCCTTAACTCTGCCAGGTTAAATAAATCATTATTATTATTATTATTATTATTATTATTATTATTATTATTATTATTATTACTACTATTTTAAAAAATCGGAGCAATTATCACATTTGATTTTGTACAGGCCTGTTAAGTTGCATTTGTTTGTTTTTCTCTACTGTTTAAATACTTCTGTTTTGCGTTTCCTAGGTTACATTATAATTCAAGTTTCTAAATGATGAGGCAATGTTGTTATTGTGATATGTTGGCGTATGAATTGATTTTTATTTGTTTTTATGTCTAAGTTTGTTTGTTTATTATGTTTGTGCTTGGATTTACTTACTATCTCTATTATATTGATTATTTCCTGATTGTATCCATTTTCTTGAGTTAAGTATTTCATAGTATTCAGTTCATCTTTGTAATCTATTTGATACAATGATAAAACTTTCATCTTATTACATTTTAGCATTTGTGTAGTATTTTCGGGTGCTATTCACAGACATTCCGCTAGCCCATGCTACGAGCGTGCTAAACTGGCCCCGGCTATCGACTGATTACTTGTACAGGATTCATATCATATCATATCGCTAACACTGGTTTATGAATACGAAAAACGTTAGTTCGCTGATCATCCACCGGAAGCCCGCGCTAAGACTGTCTATGAATACGGCCCATAGAGTCTTGTGATATTGAACTTTCATTATGCTTTATACAGTTTCTTTGATATTCATTCATTCATTCATTCATTCATAGTGTTCTGCCCAAGAGCTGGTCTTTCACTGCAAACACAGCATTCTCCAGTCTTTCATATTTTCTGCTTTTCCTCTTTGCAACCCCATATGATCCATATAATATCTTCATGTCGTCTATCATCTGATATCTTCTTCTGCCCCGATCTCTTCTACCGTTCACCATTCCTTCCAGTGCATCCTTCAGTAGGCAATTTCTTTTCAACCAGTGACCCAGCCAATTTATTTTCCTCTTCCTGATCAGTTTATATTCATATTGTAATTTCAATTTTGTAGATGATTGTAAACATTTAGCCCTATTCCTTCGGATGAAATAGATTTTCACTTATTGCATAATAATAATAATAATAATAATAATAATAATAATAATAATAATAATAATAATAATAATGATAATAATAGTAATAATAATAGTAATAATAAATAATAATAATAAAAAATAATAATAGTAACAATAAATAATAATAATAATAATAATAATAATAATAATAATAATAATGATAATAATAGTAATAATAATAGTAATAATAAATAATAATAATAAAACATAATAATAGTAACAATAAATAATAATAATAATAATAATAATAATAATAATAATACAATTATTTTCTTAAATATCCATTCTTCACTTTTTTCTGGCGTTTCCACGTATTCCATGCATATAGAGTGTTAGTTGGGAGGCCGGAGGGAAAAAGACCTTTGGAGAGGCCGAGACGTAGATGGGAAGATAATATTAAAATGGATTTGAGGGAGGTGGGATATGATGATAGAGACTGGATTAATCTTGCTCAGGATAGGGACCAATGGCGGGCTTATGTGAGGGCGGCAATGAACCTCCGGGTTCCTTAAAAGCCAGCCAGTAAGTAAGTTTCCAAGTATTCCATGCGATTGCCACAACTATCTTTGTCATCTTCAGATGGGTATTTTAATGCGTTACGGAATAGATGCCTCTACAGAGGTAAACGATCATGCAATCAAAAGGTTATGGCTTATAGATAGGTACGAAGCGGATCATGGTCTTTGTTAGCGGTACTATCTTGGCATTTTGCTCGAAGAGATTTGGGAAACCAAGAAAAATCCACGTAAGGATGGCGGCCTTTGGAAATGAATCCATAACTCCAAAATCTAACTTGTAAACCTTCTTCATTATCAATTTTAGCTTTCATATTAATTTCTCTCTGGTGTGACAAAAGCAAAGCTAGGAATTTTTAATAACCGACTTCCTTCATCTGTTTGTAACTAGGTCACGTGTGTCGGAAATGACAATCTCACTGCTGATATGAAATAGTGGGAAACAAAACACTGTAAGAGATAATGCATGCCTAGTCGCCATAACTACAGAAATAAACAAATGAAAACAGTCTGGTTTTTGCAAGTTTGCGGTTTTTAAATCAATATTTGATTTAAAGATGTATGATATGAGTGATATCGACAATATAGGAGTTGAACAGCTCCTGAAGTACTGAAGAAAGCCATGAATGTGAATAATAATTACCTAACTCAACAACGGAAAAAGGTTTATGAAAAATTGTATGGGCAATACGTGGACTGCAGACGAACAAAAAATATATTATTACTAGTGGCTTGTGCAGCAAATGCTACAAACTAAGTTCATTATAATTCAAATTAAAATTTTTCAAATTTATTTCCAATGAAGAATACCAGACATTTTGGAAGTCCCTATCCTAAGCGAGATTAATCCACTCTCTACCATTATATCCCACCTTTCTCAAATCGATTTTAATATTATCCTCTCATCTACGTCTGCCTCCCTCAAGGTCTTTTCCCTTCAGGTCTTTCAATTAACACTCTATATCAATTATAGATTGAACCATACGTGCTACATGCGCTGCCCATCTCAAACGTCTGGTTTTAATGTTCCTAATTATGTTAGGTGAAGAATACAATGCGTGCAGTTCTGCGTTGTGTAACTTTCTCCATTCTCCTATGACTTCATCCCTCTTAGCCCCAAATATTTTCCTAAGCATCTTATTTTCGAACACCCTTAATCTCTGTTCCCATCTCAAAATGAAAATCCAAGTTTCACAACCATAAAGAACAACCGGTAATATAACTGCTTTATAAATTCTAACTTTCAGATTTTTTGACAGCAGACTGGATGATAAAAGCTTCTCAACCGAATAATAACAGGCATTTCCCATATTTATTCTGTGTTTAATTTCCTCCCGAGTGTCATTTATATTTGTTACTGTTGCTCCCAGGTATTTGAACTTCTCCACCTCTTCAAAAGATAAATTTCCAATTTTTATATTTCCATTTCGTACAATATTCTCGTCACGAGACATAATCATATACTTTGTCTTTTCGGGATTTACTTTCAAACCTATCTCTGTACTTGCTTCAAGTAAAATTCCCGTGTAACATTATGACACTAAAGTCTACACCGAACACCAAAATCGAATTGGTTATCGCAATATAGAAAATTGTATGCCCTGTTAAAACGTAAATCAAAGAGATATAGAAGGAAGAAATCCAAAACATTTTCTAAATAAATTAATATGTATCCGAATGAATATCTGAATCGAAATTAATTTCATTTAGATACAGATAACACTAAGTAAATAACTTAGAGAGCATGATGAAAATTGTTCAGATTGTCAATTAATATAGATAAACACAATATATATTTGTTACTCAGTCAAATGACAAATCAATGTAAAATAATGACTTATATTATATGGTCATTAAGTTTTATACACATGAATTACATATTGCAAACGTTTTCGCCCATTCAGGCATCTTCAGGCACAATTATACAATATCTCAATATCAAACTGTATAGTTATTACATTGGTGGTAGATAAACTGTTTAAAATTAATGATGTACAACATCTCTTAATTGAAATGTAATATTACAGGTCATAAAATTAAAATAATATTAAAATTAGAAAACAACGTGGTGTTATGATTTAAACTTCATAATATTCTGTGAAACTCTTGTTCAGTAAAGTCCAATGATTGATGGGCTATATCTGAAATATATAAATATGAAATAGAAGTGTCAAATTATCAAATTTAAAAGTACGATTGGAATGGATAGGCCTAATGAAAATATTCACGTCGTTTGAAAGTGGCAACTGTGTAGGTCGCTATGAAACATCCTATGTTTGAAGTGGTTATATGTAATGAAATAATAAATCAAAATTTTGAAGAATTTGAAAATGATTGAAAATGTTAATTTATAGACGTACTTACGAAGATGTGGGACGACGAGAAGTTTAAATCATAACATTACGTTGTTTCCAATTTTAATATTATTTTAATTTTATGACCTGTAACATTACATTTTAATTATAGAGATGTTGTAGTCTACATCATCAATCTTAAACAGTTTATCTACCACCAATGTAATGGCTACATAGTTTGATATTGAGATATTGTATAATTGTGCCTGAAGATGCCTGAATCGGCGAAAACGTTTGCAATATGTAATTTATGTGTATAAAACTTAATGACCACATAATATAAGTCATTATTTTACATTGATTTCTCATTTGACTGAGCAACAAATATTATATTGTATTTATCTACGAAGTGAATAAGTAAATTTCAGTATGGGAGTAGAAAGAGAAAAAATTGAAGCAGCTAATATTATGTTTCCAGTTCTTCTAAGCATATCACTATGGAACAGGCTGTAGTTTGCGCACATCATTATGAAACAGGCTGTAGTTCGCCTGTCTACGGACGCAGTCAGGCCAGATAGCGATGTGTTCTGTGATCAGCTGATCGTCCGCTGCATGTCTGCAGATCGCGAAAATTTCAAACTCGTGCGGTTAGCTGCGTGGAAGCCGGTTGATTGTTTTCAATAACACGCCACACGGTCCGACTACGAAATTTTCCTTCAAATAAAACTGATTCCAATGTATTTCAATGCTCTGATTTCACCTATTATAATCCGTTTTGCGATATCACCTACATTTTCTTAGGAACACGCACATTCTAACTAGAAAGTACTTACTCTCAAAGCAATCAGTCAGACGAACCCAAACGATAGAACCCTTTTGTTGATCCCGAGGGATTATGGGAACTTCCACGTTACTGTGCAGGAGTAAACCGTAACTTTCACTTACAGTATATAAGTTAATCAGTATATATGGACTATTCCATCTCAAATCGACCGAAATATAGAGAAAATTGACCTTGCAATTTTTAAATACAATGAAACTTTTTCTGTCCGTTGACAACTGTGATACAATGCTTTGTGCAAAGTTTGAGGCATCAGAACTTCATAGTGTTTAAATTAAAAATATTTAAATTTATCATATTTTCATAAAAGTAGCAACTTTAAACTGTTGTGGCTCCGAAACCCTTTCACCCAGTGACCAAAATCATGGTTTATTTTGATGCCGAAAAATGAAAGTTTATATTGACATGTAAACAGTTTTTCTTACTTTTTATGGAAATGGAGAAATTTAGATTTTTCCTCATTAAGACGCCTTGCCCACGAAAAAATATTTTTAAAATATATAGTTAGATTCCGCATTGAAAGTACAAATAAACACGTATTTTTACTGGTGCACCGTTGATAATTAAGTATTAAAAATATCAAATAAAGAAAATAAATAGTACGCGCGTGAACTAACCAGCTGACTGTAGATAGTCGAGACAAGCAAGGCCAGGAGACAAACACGTGATGTGTCGTCTAGCAGTCATGGCTGGGCTAGCTTTATCACAGATTTTCATAAACACAGGAGTAAAATGACGCCCAACGCTCGCTTATCTTCAGCTCTCGGCCAGTGCGTGCGGTACTGCGCCTTTCAAGTCCAGGCGTGTGAAAATAATCTATTTAATACCCTCGAAACTTATTGCCGTGACACTAAGCAAACAATGCCTAATCCCTCTTAATAATGCAAGGTTTTTTCTCAATATTTTTACATTTTTACAAATGGGCAAAAAGCCTAAAAGTAAGTAAAATCAGATTATCTGTCTCTCTGTATACAATAAAAATAAGGATTACTTCTTAACATAACCTACCAAATGTCAGCTTCAAAATGAGCTCCCGTTCAATGTTCTGCAGTAAATGGTTCCAGAGTTCTGAGTGCTGAAAGAGGCTTGTTTTTATAAAATACGCTAAATTTGTCGCTCAATAATACGAAAACCGTTTGACTTTCGATAGTATATTTTTGAAAATGCACTCCCCTCAGCACCTTCTATAAATAGGGAGAAAATTAGAGTATAAAAAATGCGAGGTTTTTTATTAATCAATTTCATATGGAATAGTCCATGTGCAAGATTGAAAAACCTCATGTATAATACATAGGGTCAGGGGCGTACGCAAGGAGGGGTTACCGGTTTAAACCCCGCCTCTTGAACTTTAATAAAAATAATACATATTTAGATTAGAGTATTTTTTTATCCGTAATAATTTTCTTTTCTCTAATTTTTTAATGTCAGAGTAACAAAACCTACATCGACATAAGGGGTAATTTTTCTACCCCTCTTTCAATACAATCCCTGTGCTTGATGTTGCATTATAACAACGCTATATTTATTATACACAGAGACCTACCGCCTAGTACCAACCTTGTAATAAAATCAAGCCGACATAATTTATTATTGAATTTAAGTTGTGACATATATTGAAAAGTTGGTTTGACAGTTCTGCAGTGCAGATGTTAAATATTGTGCATTGTAGATTTTAAACTCATTTTAAGAGCGGTAGTTCTGATAGTATTGTGAAATGTTCGTTTAACGTTTCGATAGTTCATATTTTTAATAATAATAATAATAATAATAATAATAATAATAATAATAATAATAATAATAACAGCAAAATGTACATGTTTTTAGATACATGTAATTCTAAGACTTAAAGAATTACAATTTAGTATTAAATTAAATAATTTGTACCAAAGGAATGGGTAACATACTTAGACCTACTTACAAATGGCTTTTAAGGAACCCGGAGGTTCATTGCCGCCCTCACATAAGCCCGCCATCGGTCCCTATCCCGAGCAAGATTAACCCAGTCTCTATCATCATATCCCACCTCCCTCAAATCCATTTTAATATTATCCTCCCATCTACGTCTCGGCCTCCCCAAAGGTCTTTTTCCTCTGGTCTCCCAACTAACACTCTATATGCATTTCTGGATTTGCCCATACGTGCTACATGACCTGCCCATCTTTTGCTGTGGTCGTGCCAGAGAATCAGTCCCATTCCGAGGCTTATTTTGGGGTTTAGTAACAAACTGATTTTTAAGGTGATGGGTTGTTAGCCCTTCGCCCAATCCCCAAGCTGTAGGACCACCCGTTATCGACTGTCGGAAAAGTGATGTATTAAAAATAAAAATCATGTTCTACGAAAGGAATATTTGAAGATAGATCATAATCTAGAGACGACAAGCAGTTTTTTGACAATCGACTTTTGAAGTAGTCAATGTCTGTAGCCTAAATTAAAATACGCTATTTTTACTATTTACACGATCATAAGGAATGTAAGCTTACATTGACCAAACATATCATACTGTATACACTATTTACAAAATAAGTAGGTTAGCCTATAGTATTATGAAATAAAATACCTTGCATTACAATACACAAGACTGTACATGATAGTGTAAGTAATGTTTGATGGATGTAGGCCTACATTCTTTATCATGATGTAAATAGTAAAAATATCGTATTCTAGTGTACAGAGTGCAAATAATTTAGTAGGTTATTTTACGTCGCTGTATCAACATTTTAGATTATTTAGCGTCTGAATGAGATGAATGTGATAATGCCGGTGAAATGAGTCCGGGGTCCAGCACCGAAAGTTACCCAGCATTTGCTCACATTGGGTTGAGGGAAAACCCCGGAAAAAACCTCAACCAGGTAAAGGCTGGTTCACAATAAACCGGAAACGGAAACGACAACGATAACGAGAACTGAAATATTGTAAAAATAAATGTATTTAAATGTGGGCATTCACAATTAACTATTATGAATGCTCACATTTAAATACATTTATTTTAACATTATTTCCGTTCTCGTTCTCATTGTCGTTTCCGTTCCCGGTTTATTGTGAACCAGTCTTAACTTGCCCCAACCGGGAATCGAACCCGGGCCACCTGGTTTCGCGGCCATACGCGCTAGCCGTTACTCCACCAGGTGTGGACGCTAATAATTTAAATTGTAAATATTAATGTAATTACTATTAAAACAGTACATATTTTGTTCTGCCCAACTTGACCAAATAGGAGTCGCGTGAGCTGCCATTCAAGTATTTTACTTGCATATGCATGCGCGTAGTTCAATCAAAAACTTCAGCAATATTTAACCTTGCAGTGTCGTGGGACATATGGGAAATGCGTGTTATTATTCGGTTGAGAAGCTTTTATCATCCAGTCTGCTGTCAAAAATCTGAAAGTTAGAATTTATAAAACAGTTATATTACCGGTTGTTCTGTATGGTTGTGAAACTTGGACTCTCACTCTGAGAGAGGAACACAGGTTAAGGGTGTTTGAGAATAAGGTGCTTAGGAAAATATTTAGGATTAAGAGGGATGAAGTTACAGGAGAATGGAGAAAGTTACACAACACAGAACTGCACGAATTGTATTCTTCACCTGATATAATTAGGAACATTAAATCCAGACGTTTGAGATGGGCAGGGCATGTAACACGTATGGGTGAATCCAGAAATGCATATAGTTGGGAGACCGGAGGGAAAAAGACCTTTAGGGAGGCCGAGACGTATATGGGAGGATAATATTAAAATGGATTTGAGGGAGGTGGGATATGATGATAGAGACTGGATTAATCTTGCACAGAATAGGGACCGATGGCGGGCTTATGTGAGGGCGGCAATGAACCTTCGGGTTCCTTAAAAGCCAGTAAGTAAGTAAGTGTAGTAGGACAAAATACGGTCCCTAGTTATCACAATGTTTCACCCTTTCGGTTGCATCTACAGCCGTTGCGCTGTATTGTTATTCAGGACATCGCTATCTACACGGACATTGATTGCAGTTTACATTGTTTTCCAGTCATGCGCTCTAAGCACGTGATTTTCGCATATACGAACAGCAATAAAATTGTCAATACCTTAACAACGCTCCCTTTCATTCCTCCTAATACATTCTGTTCTCTTTAAAAATTTCACCTCGTTTAAGTCTCTCGAATGTATCATTCACGGCTCACTTACCTCACACAAGCTAGACGTCTCCACACACCATTAAAATGCTTGTTTTCATTGTAGTGTACGTTTTCCATATGGCCAATGCATAGCAACACGGTACGGGGATTGATTACCATGGAAACGCGAGACGAAGAGCCGACGAGGGTTGGAGTGACAGCCAACGACTGATGGAGCTCGGTAGGGGGATGACGAGGGCGGGATCGTGTTTGTAGCTGACCTTGATATGTCAAGGAATTCGGATTCGTGCCTGTTCCAGTTTTACCTCTACATCCACAAGTTCCTCTTAGCCTCGTTTTGCTGGTAGTCGGTCTGTGCATTCCGTTAATGCTGGGTTTTGTTTTCAACTGTCCTGAGGTATTGTCCCGCAGTGTTTTCTCCTGTATGCGGCCTCTTCTGGTTAATTTCCATAGGAGGGTGAGGCCATCACATGCTATCTCTCCAGTCCAGACTCTGACATGTCGATAAATTGCAGATATATTTTGCCTGTAGCCTTCTAGTTCTTTAAAGTGCCATAAATCTAAGACACGGGACTCACAACTTAAGGATTTTTTTCGTCCCTGAAAAATGTATCACTTTGTGCGTGACTTGAACCAGCGAACCTTCGATCTAAGAGCTAATATCCTAACCGCTGGACGTTTATTTATTTATTTTGCTAATAATTGGAAGTAAATCCCGAAAAGACAAAGTATATGATTATGTCTCGTGACCAGAATATTGTACGAAATGGAAATATAAAAATTGGAGATTTATCCTTCCAAGAGGTGGAAAAATTCAAATATCTTGGAGCAACAGTAACAAATATAAATGACACTCGGGAGGAAATTAAACGCAGAATAAATATGGGAAATGCGTGTTATTATTCGGTTGAGAAGCTCTTATCATCCAGTCTGCTGTCCAAAAATCTTAAAGTTAGAATTTATAAAACAGTTATATTACCGGTTCTTCTGTATGGTTGTGAAACTTGGACTCTCACTCTGAGAGAGGAACATGGTTCAGGGTGTTTGAGAATAAGGTGCTTAGGAAAATATTTGGGGCTAAGAGGGATGAAGTTACAGGAGAATGGAGAAAGTTACACAACACAGAACTGCACGCATTGTATTCTTCACCTGACATAATTAGGAACATTAAATCCAGACGTTTAAGATGGGCAGGGCATGTAGCACGTATGGACGAATCCAGAAATGCATATAGAGTGTTAGTTGGGAGACCGGAGGGAAAAAAACCTTTAGGGAGGCCGAGACGTAGATGGGAGGATAATATTAAAATGGATTTGAGGGATGTGGGGTATGTTGATAGAGACTGGATTAATCTTGCACAGGATAGGGACCGATGGCGGGCTTATGTGAGGGCGGTAATGAACCTTCGGGTTCTTAAAAGCCATTTGTAAGTAAGTAATAATTGTAACACAAAGTATAATATAAACAGAAAAACTTTAGCTCGCTCCTGAAAGAGTATAACTCGTGCTCAGGGGCGGATTTCTGAATTGAAATTAAGAAGTATAATACAATATTTGTCTTATATCTACTACGCAATAAGAATATATAAATTGAAATTTACAATTTTTCAATTTTTATAAAATCCATACATAACTTTTTAAATTTAATACTAGAACTATTAGAATTGACAAGAATTTGAACTATTTATTCCTGTATCGAGGGAAATTTCGTATTTACTGTACGTTAGATTGAACGTATCACTAATTTGAATTGTATATAATAATAATAATAATAATAATAATAATAATAATAATAATAATAATAATAATAATAATTACGGACAGCGCAGTTACCATTTTACTACCATGGATACTAGAAATACCACGTGCGGCTCGCGACAGAACCAGTTTGGCTGCGAGATGATAACTGCGCATGCGCGGACTTGGTTAATAAAAACCTAAACTAACCAAACTTAACTTTCGTATATGCAAGATGTGTAAAAGGAGGACGAAGGCAACTTCTTGATTTGATCTGGAATGTATACGCGAAAATAAATCCAGGTAAGCATCACTCTGGCACTGCATGAGAGGACCGCTAATGCGGCACAACCGAACTGTTCCTGTCGCGAGCCTCTCCTGAAATTGTGGGGTTCAATATATGGCATACGCCGCATCTACAATTCCGAAGGTTATGAAGACAGTAACAAAAAATAGTAAAAAAAAAAAGAACAACGTTACGAATCTTCAAACAGTAATAACTGAGAAAATAGGCTATTGTTTGCAATTACAACTAATCAAAACGATAAAATGACGCGGGCGGGATCGCATTTGTAGCTGACCTTGATACGTCAAGGATTCGGGTTCGTGCCTGCTCCAGTTTTACCTCTACATCCACAAGTTTCTCTCAGTCCCTTAAGAATCTCTAATATTTACGTATATGTTCAAGTTTAACTTTTAAACCATTTTTCTGTACAATTGAAACTGCATTTGAATAATCCTAAACTCTGATGAAAACAATTTCTCGAATACACAGGATTATAAAAATGGTGGTATACAGACTAATGTTACAAGGAAGGGATGCTTGTACGGATTTTAATTAGCAGCTGTTATAATATCTTCTTTTGTTTGAAAATAAACAATGGTTACATAATCACACGTTATGAATAAAACTTTCTGGAGTTTGTTTTCTTTTTTCTTTCACAAATTTTAGCTTCTCCATTTCTTACAGAAGCGAATTGTTTGAATTCAGTAGCTACATTAAAACGCTAGAGAGAGTTCGCGGGAAGCTCCACCATTTTATTAACATAACTGCAACGTCCACAAATGAAGACAAATAGAAAGAAGTTCAACTACAGATTCTGAAAATGAAACATTTCGCTTTTTACACTACTAAGATTTATTTCAAATCATCCGTCCTCAAGTGAGGTTGACACTGGGATCTGGAATTAACAAACATAAAAGATAAAGGGAAATGAAACGAGCAAAATAATGATTCGATTTGTACGTTAAAACAAAAATTTACGTGTTAAAATATAGATGATAGTGTAGAATTTGAAGAGAGGCCTTCAGAATTTCTGTTACAATCTTCTGAACCTCATAAAAGTGAATTTGAAATAGGGCGTATACTGGTTAAAGGGTTTGGGCTACCGCTGACCCTATTATTACACAAAACATATCTAACAATTACTTTAATTTTAATTACTATGGTAAAACTAATAATACAAAATTATTACATTATGTTATATTATAAACTTTTTCTTTTGTAATTTCCTTGGGCTACCGCAGGTAGCCCCGGTAGCCCGCAAAATACGCCCCTTAATAAGAACATTAAAAGTTTTCTATAGATTTACATAATTTAGCCACACAAATTGTCACATTTAACATTTTAACTTCGTATCAAAGTCCGTATTCAAAAGTGAATTTAAATCGCTCTTATGGTGTATTTTGCTTGTTTTGTAAGTCTTCCATCGCTGTTCCATGCAATAGAAGGGTTGACAACATATAATAACAATAATAATAACAAAAATAATATAACAATAATGATAATAATATTTTTTGATTGAGCATAGTTCGTTTTATTAGAATAATTATTTTTCGGTACTCGATGTACCTGACGTGCCAAGAATTCAAAGACTGAAGGACAAATTCAAAAGAAGAAAAATACAAACATAGCAATATTGTTTTTCTTGTTCACGAAATCATTCCAACATTAAGATTTTAACTTAATAAAACACTTATAAAGTATTCATTTGTATGTTGATACAGTTGACAATATGAATGAAACATGATTTCATATACTTTTTCTCAATTAATGTGTGTACATATCCACTTTTCGTAGGAAAATTTTATATTTCAAATGTTTTTCTTTTTTTCCCCAAGAAACGATATAAAAGATAACAGTGAAACTTTTTATCAAAGTTGGTAGATACTGTATATGAGATGTCAAATTATTATATTATATGAGAAACGTTTGGAAGTAAATCCCGAAAAGACAAAGTATATGATTATGTCTCGTGACCAGAATATTGTACGAAATGGAAATATAAAAATTGGAAATTTATCTTTTAAAGAGGTGGAGAAGTTCAAATATCTTGGAGCAACAGTAACAAATATAAATGACACTCGGGAGGAAATTAAACACAGAATAAATATGGGAAATGCCTGTTATTATTTGGTTGAGAAGCTTTTATCATCCAGTCTGCTGTCAAAAAATCTGAAAGTTAGAATTTATAAAACAGTTATATTACCGGTTGTTCTTTATGGTTGTGAAACTTGGACTCTCACTTTGAGAAAAGAACAGAGATTAAGAGTGTTTGAGAATATGGTGCTTAGGAAAATATTTGGGGCTAAGAGGGATGAAGTTACAGGAGAATGGAGAAAGTTACACAACTCAGAACTACACGCATTGTATTGTTCACCTGATATAATTGGGAACATTAAATCTAGACGTTTGAGATGGGCAGGGCATGTAGCACGTATGGACGAATCCAGAAATGCATATAGAGTGTTAGTTGGGAGGCCGGAGGAAAAAAGACCTCTAGGGAGGCCGAGACGTAGATGGGAAGGTAATATTAAAATGGATTTGAGGGAGGTGGGATATGATGATAGAGACTGGATTAATCTTGCTCAGGAAAGGGACCAATGGCGGGCTTATGTGAGGGCGGCAATGAACCTCCGGGTTCCTTAAAAGCCAGTAAGTAAGTAAGTATGTAAGTAAGTATATGAGAAACGTGATAGTTTTCTGAAAAATTAATATTTTGGACTTGTCCCGTTTTTGCTATCAACCCTTGAATTCCTCTGCAGACAGCTCTCCTCAAAGTATTAAACCTGCAGCCGCCCAACAATCCTGCCTGGAGCTGGGTTATTATTTATGTGCCGCAATCTACGACACGGCACCTCCCATATCTCTCCGTGCTTCGTGACCGGCTAACTGCGGCTTTGCTGTTGCAGATGTGGACCCCCGGCCTCGGCCCCCTGCAGTGATCATGTCCAGCCACGCGCTGCTCGTGGCCGTGCTCTGCTGCGGCAACATGGCCGCCGGCCTGCCCGACGTCATCAGGATCGGTAAGACAGCTCCCTGCAACAGTGCGTCACGTTTCTTTCGGCTACCCCTACGACCAGAGTTTAAACGCACAGCGTTACAAAATGCATTGCAGTATTTAACGGTAGCGACATTACCATGCCGATATGAGTACCCGGTAAATTAGGGCTTTGAAAATGCCTATCGAGTTCCTGCGAAGACTTGAGACAGCTTTAATTTTCAGTCAATTATTTCTACAAAAATTCTTAACCACCGAATTCTCGAACTATTAGCAAATGTGTTTTTGTATGCGCAGTAACTCTCCCTGAAGTCGAGGTATTTATATATACAGGGAGTTTCTGCTTTAATGTTTATTTATTTATTTATTTATCTATTTATTTATTTATTTATTTATCTATTTATTTGATTATCTATCTATCTATCTATCTATCTATCTATCTATCTATCTATCTATCTATCTATCTATCTATCTATCTATCTATCTATCTATCTATCTATCTATCTATCTATCTATCTATCTATCTATCTATCTATCTATCTATCTATCTATCTATCTATCTATCTATCTATCTATCTATCTATCTATCTATCTATCTATCTATCTATCTATCTATCTATCTATCTATCTATCTATCTATCTATCTATCTATCTATCTATCTATCTATCTATCTATCTATCTATCTATCTATCTATCTATCTATCTATCTATCTATCTATCTATCTATCTATCTATCTATCTATCTATCTATCTATCTATCTATCTATCTATCTATCTATCTATCTATCTATCTATCTATCTATCTATCTATCTATCTATCTATCTATCTATCTATCTATCTATCTATCTATCTATCTATCTATCTATCTATCTATCTATCTATCTATCTATCTATCTATCTATCTATCTATCTATCTATCTATCTATCTATCTATCTATCTATCTATCTATCTATCTATCTATCTATCTATCTATCTATCTATCTATCTATCTATCTATCTATCTATCTATCTATCTATCTATCTATCTATCTATCTATCTATCTATCTATCTATCTATCTATCTATCTATCTATCTATCTATCTATCTATCTATCTATCTATCTATCTATCTATCTATCTATCTATCTATCTATCTATCTACCTACCTACCTACCTACCTACCTACCTACCTACCTACCAACCAACCTACCTACCTACCTACCTACCTGCCACCTACCTACCTACCTACCTACCTACCTACCTACCTACCTACCTATCTATCTATCTATCTATCTATCTATCTATCTATCTATCTATCTATCTATCTATCTATCTACCTATCTATTTATTTATATATATTTATTTACTTATGTATTTATTTATCTATTTATTTATTTGTTTATTTATTTACTTCCATAAAAACCACAATAAATTTAAATTTGATCCTCATGAATACCAGACGAGACAAAACTACAGTTTCTTTCTAAATACTCCCAAATGCCACACAACTGCTGGATTAAAACACAGCAGAAATTTTGGACCCAAAATATATAATACATTAATTAGAGCTTACCCTGAGCTAAGTACACTTAACACACATAGATTTAAGAAACAAATCAGATTAATTATTTAATTGTTTAAGCTAATTGAGTTAAAAATTGATACTCTAATATTCATGTACTTTTGTATTTTCTGTTTGTATATAGACCCTATTATTACATGCTGTATTATTTTACCATTTATTAATGTGATTGTGCTCAATGAACTCTCGTAATTTTGTGATATATTTTGTATAACTGATCTGAACTGCGCCCGAGCACGAGCTTCTGCTCTTTCGGGCTGCAATGCCTAATGTAGCTCAAGTGTATAGTATTAATAAATAATATTATTATTATTATTATTATTATTATTATTATTATATTATTATCTATTTATTTATTTATTTATTTATCTATTTATTTATCTATCTATTTATTTATTTATTCATTTATCTATTTATTTATTTATCTATCTATTTATTTATGTATTTATTTATTTTATTTATTTATTTATTTATTTATTTATTTATTTATTTATTTATTTATTTATTTATGTCTATAACAGGCCAAAGCCCCAATTACAATAGACAGTACAGATAGTCGTTTAAAAAAAACATAGAATTGCATATAACATGAAAAAAGAGATGAAACAGATACAAGTGCAAATAAAAATTAAAATGGAAAATGAAAAACGGGGAAAAAAGAACAGACAAATTGATACTACCTAAATAAAAGACACAGATATAGATATAAATGAAAAATACAAAATAAAAAAAATGAAAAATAGTTAAATATAGATATCATAGCCAAAAATGTAAAATGTAGCTATAATTGGCAAATTACAGAGTAACAAATAGCAATATTATATGAAATCAACTACCTTCAGTATATTAATAAGAAAATGTTTGTATTCCATGTAAGGAATGCAGAAATCTAGATCCCATGTTTTACATATTTCATTCAAATTTGAACACATTTTTAACACTGGTGAATTTTTATGTGATGAAGTGTTTGGTTTTTTATAATATAACAATTGACGATTTCTTAAATGTGATGTTCTAGCGTTAATCTGGATTTGTGATAATATTTCGCTGTTATCCAGCAGACCGTTGAATATTTTATACAATAAAAGTCGCTCAGCAAGTAATCTACGACTTCCAAGAGACATTAAATTAAATTCAGCAAATAGATTGTTGTACGAAATTTTATTATGGGGGGCTGAACAATGATATCTTCTAAAATACAGAGTTTAGAGTTCATAGCTTGCCCCTTTAACAATTCCGAGTTTATTTCATTTCATCACCAGCCGTGCCGTGCGCTTCGCTACACCATGACAAATATTATTAACTTAAAACTATTACATTTCCGAATACAACTTTGCTTTTACTCAGAAAATAATTAATTAAAAAAAATGTAAGTCATTTGCTTCCGAATTATTTTCAAAATTTTGTCTAAAACTATGAATGTAACTTATTATCATCCCAATACTATCTGGAGTTGTACAATTCTACTTTTAGGCTTGGCATTATATTAAACTAGTGGGTTGTGCAGCAAATGCTGCTGCAAACTAAGTTCGTTAGATGTTCAAATAACAATTTTTCAGATTTATTTTCAATGAAGAATACTTGTCTTTTTGATAGTTATTTGCTTCCATAATAATGAAACATACTCCCTATGAATGGATTTTTTTTAGGCCAAATACTTTTTCTTGAACCTATCCAACTTCAGTTTTTGAGTTTCAACGCGAAAACGCAAGTATCAATGTCAGGACGATAGCAGTAGCTATTTCAGGTCATTGTGGATTGTAGGCGAAAGTTAAAAATGTAAGGTTTGCTAAGCTTTCGAACAATAGCATTTTCGTATAGCTGCTGCATGTAGAACTTGAAATGTAGAGCGTAAAATCATTTTATCCTACTAAGAGATCCTGCTGAAATTATTTGGAGACTACAAAATTTTCTAGGCCTCTTGTTTTATCAGTAAGTAATACCTTTTGATCTTTCCTTAGGAATTGTAATTTTTGCGCTCTCTCGAGCCAATACTGAAGACAATGACACATATCAATATCTACACTACACCGCCATTAAGTACATGAAAATGACTCAACCCCACTGGGTTAATAAGTATAAACATATTTGATTTTTAATAACAATATTATTATCTTACTTAAGTTTTGTAGTTATATATAGCAACCACTCAGTAAATTATAGAAATGAAGATCTAAATTAAGATATTCTCTATATTTACTTACATAACCACAAACGTTTCACTTTCATGTCATCAATATGTCATCAATATTATGTACAATTAATGAAAAAATAGTTGCATCATGATATCAACTATAATAATATTTAATTTCTAATGGTAATAATGTCATCAAACCACCTCAAGTTTCGTAGATTTGAATATCCAATACACAGCTGTACTCAGAAAATTATACACTGCAGAATCAGTTTTTAATAACAAATTGAATTGAGCTCTAAATATGTCGGCAATCCTGCAGGTCATGGCCTTCGTGTAATAGCCTATTGTTTATTCTAGTGTGTTTTGTTCTGAAATTCAATCAAGTCGGCCGTGATTGAATAAAATAATTCTCAAAATTGACAACAGATGGATTTTGGAAAATAGGAAAATTATGTAGGAAAATTGACATTTCACTGAAAACTACTACTTTTCCGAAAAACTTTGGATGCCAGGCATGAAAATGAGGGGTTACTCATTAAAATCCGTTCAGCCGTTTTCCCGTAATTTCCATTACCAGTTCAAATTATATATATAGATTAGACCTAACAGACAATTGACAGCGTCTGGGACAAAACATTTGTAAGATCTCAGAGCTGTAAGAAAGCCTGCAATTAAATGGTACGCCTATCTTTGAACTTTAAATGTTGGCATAAAAATGCCTTCTTCTATTTCTTTTGCACCAAAATATGCAATTTGGAATATCACTTTTGTTGGCGTCGTACAAAATTTTGTCCAATATTCTTTTGAGAAGATTAACTCCGTACGTAGATGAAATTATTGGGGATCATCAGTGTGGTTTTAGGCGTAATAGATCGACTATTGATCAGATTTTTTTGTATTCGACAGATATTGGAGAAAGAATGGGAGTATAAGGGTACAGTGCATCAGTTTTTCATAGATTTCAAAAAAGGATATGACTCAGTTAAGAGAGAAGTTTTATATGATATTCTTATTGAATTTGGTATTCCCAAGAAACTAGTTCGATTAATTAAAATGTGTCTTAGTGAAACATACAGCAGAGTCCGTATAGGCAAATTTCTATCTGATGCTTTTCCAATTCACTGCGGGCTATAGCAAGGAGATGCACTGTCACCTTTACTTTTTAACTACGCTCTAGAATATGCCATTAGGAAAGTCCAGGATAACAGAGAGGGTTTGTAATTGAACGGGTTACATCAGTTGCTTGTCTATGCGGATGACGTGAATATGTTAGGAGAAAATCCACAAACGGTTAGGGAAAACACGGGAATTTTACTTGAAGCAAGTAAAGAAATAGGTTTGGAAGTAAATCCCGAAAAGACAAAGTATATGATTATGTCTCGTGACCAGAATATTGTACGAAATGGAAACATAAAAATTGGAGATTTGTCCTTCGAAGAGGTGGAAAAATTCAAATATCTTGGAGCAACAGTAACAAATAAAATGACACTCGGGAGGAAATTAAACGCAGAATAAATATGGGAAATGCGTGTTATTATTCGGTTGAGAAGCTTTTCTCATTTAGTCTGCTGTCAAAAAAATCTGAAAGTTAAGAATTTATAAAACAATTATATTATCGGTTGTTCTGTATGGTTGTGAAACTTGGACTCTCACTTTGAGAGAGGAACAGAGATTAAGGGTGTTTGAGAATAAGGTTTTTAGGAAAATATTTGAGGCTAAACTGGATGAAGTTACAGAAGAATGGAGAAAGTTACACAACGCAGAACTGCACACATTGTATTCTTCACCTGACATAATTAGGAACATTAAATACAGACGTTTGAGATGGGCAGGGCACGTAGCATGTATGGGGGAATCCAGAAATGATATAGAGTGTTAGTTGGGAGACCGGAGGGGAAAATACCTTTGGGGAGGCCGAGACGTAGATGGGAGGATAATATTAAAATGGATTTGAGGGAGATGGGATATGATGATAGAGACTGGATTAATCTTGCTCAGGATAGGGACCAATGGGGGGCTTATGTGAGGGCGGCAATGAACCTGCGGGTTCCTTAAAAGCCATTTGTAAGTAAGTAAGTATCAAAATTATAGTCTAGACATTTAAAAGGTCGTTTTTAGGGGAAAAATATCTGAAAAAATTTAAATTTATCTTCAAAGTGACGGAGGTATCCAGTGCAGTGAACTGTTATATCCCGGTGGAGTTTTCTTGAAAATGTTGGCCCCAGTTTTTTTTTTTTAACAATTTGTAATATAAAGCTGTTGCAGCAAAGATAATTTCACATACAAAAAATATAAATTAGGAAAAAACATTGAAATTTCTCAAGCTGATTCGGTAATAACCTATCCTTTAAACTTGACGGTTTCTATACTCACTATGTTTATTATTTAGTGTATCGCGGGCCACAGTTACACCACCCCCATAAAGAAAGCAGTGCCACATCCAAGTCTGGGGCGGTGCCACTTCCTAAAGTAAGAATTATTAGAGGGTAAGGGTGCTAGGACGAAGGCAGGGCTTCGATTTATCCCCAACTCCTCCTCTCACGCGGCAGTCCGTTGCTACGCACAGCTTCCCTAGCAACCAAACTGTTTAATCCCTCTCAATTTCTACCCTGTAGCAATCTCTCTATATAGGAGCGCTTTCTGTAATAACGAGTTACAGGAAACACGGCCAACGATTTTATGCTGCATTTTTCATGTGCACACAGTTCCCGGAATACTGATCAATTAAATCCAGATTTCTATGTAATGTATGTTCTGTCGTCTCAAATTTAAAAGAATATTTAGAAGGTAGAATATTACTTTTGATGTTAATCTAACAATTCCTGCACAGTTGTAAAAACTTTTTATTCTAACTACCTTGCATTTTTAGTTCTGAGTTAAACAGTGTCTTTTGAACGGCCTAAAGTAGTATTACAGCTGAATACGGCCCAAATGTTGCAAGTATTGGATAACATTGTTTATCCTCGACCATGCCGAAACGTAGTAATTATACACCTGGTAGCAGTCCTTTAATGCATGTCATTAAAGTACACCTATTCATTAAAGTTCAGGTTTTCGATTATTCTCGGATATGCAATCGAAAGATAAATATCGAAACGTCACAGAGGCTGGAAATCCAATACTGTCGCAGAAGGTTATGTTCTGTTACTATAATAATTAGCGTTAATTGTTAATAATATTCAAATAAATTCAATTTGTCATCTCGTTTTTCAATGTCGAATTCAATTTCAAGGTTATATCAAGACTAATGTTATCTTACTCTCTAGATTATATCAAGGTCGTCGACATTCGTTTCTCGGAAAAAAATCAATACTTTCGCGTCTGCGCACATCTCACATTTTATGACGTAGGCTATTGCACTCACTCACATAACAATAACATGAATAGGCTACTTATGAATAATTTCAAGTTAGAAATATGGTCGAGCATTAAAAGTCGTATGAAACTTGCCTATAATGGTAATTAAGACGCTCGTATGAAAATTATGAAACTCGCTTGCGCTCGTTTCATAAACATCCTCGCGTCTTAATTACTACCATTATAGGCTCGTTGCATAATGTACTATTCTGTCATTTGCTTCACTAACCGCCTCTTCCTCAAAAACGACACGACTTGCCACTCCTTAAAGTTTCGTAGTTTTTCTGCTCCATTTCAGGGAAGTTTTGCTAGCTTGCCGGGAAATTGATAATTGTAAAGAATTTAACGATTGATGACAGTTCTACTAGATTCAGATGGTTGCAACTAGAGTAGCAATCTTATTTACAATAATGTGGAAGACACAAAAATTGGTAACTATCAGCATTTGGTCAGATGCCTCGAAATGATCTTAATTTTGTGCATACAGTAATATTGAAAAGCGCATCTGGCCGCGAAACCAGGTGGCCCGGGTTCGAATCCCGGTCGGGGCAAGTTACCTGGTTGAGGTTTTTTCCGGGATTTTTCCTCAACCCAATACGAGCAAATGTTGGGTAACTTTCGGTGCTGGACCCCGGACGCATTTCACCGGTATTATCACCTTCATTTCATTCAGACGCTAAATAACCTAGATGTTGATTCAGCGTCGTAAAATAACCCAATAAAATAAAATAAATAAAATATTGACAAAAAGCAATGAGCAAGCACAATTACATCAATATCACTTTAGAATTTCCCGCCTCCCCTCAGCGTTGCCAAACCAACCCATGCTCCGGCTTGTAACTGAAGAAGGCTCTGGTCTCACCCATTTTGAAGTTCAATTAATATTACTCCTAAAGGCATTTTCTTTTAAAGATTTGTGGCACAATTTTGGTATTGTGCTTTCAGGATTCTAAGACGAAGAATTACATTTTAAGAAGGAATTTTATAAGTACTTTCTATAAATATTTTTTTAGTAGGTTATTTTACGACGCTTTATCAACATCTAGGTTATTTAGCGTCTGAATGAGATGGTGATAATGCCGGTGAAATGAGTCCAGGATCCAACACTGAGAGTTACCCAGCATTTGCTCATATTGGGTTGAGGGAGAACCCCAGAAAAAACCTCAACCAGGTAACTTGCCCCAACCGGGAATCGAACCCGGGCCACCTGGTTTCGCGGCCAGACGCGCTAGCCGTTACTCCACAGGTGTGGACTTTCTATAAATATGGAGGGACGTTTTTCAAATTCAATAAACTAAAATTTGTACTCTAGAAGTTTCCCAATAGCCTAAAGAATATGTGTACCAAATATCATGCATGTAACTTTAATAACCTAGTTGTCAATATAATATAATTATAACATATGATATATATATATATATATATATGTCAATAAAGCAGAAAGTAAAATTCTTACGATTGTTTGTTCTAAATGTAACATTTTAAATTGGATTAAATATATAATAATTAACAAACACACTCAAGAATTTCATGAAAGTTCAGTATAATTTAAAAACCCTGTACACCGGAGTTTTAAAAATGACGTTACTGCATTTCGCAAGGCTATCAATTCATATTAAATCTTACCACAAAAGAATTTTTTTATTTACAGTTTCCATCATATTAACCATCTTCTCCTCTTAAAGTAACCGTAGTGCTGCGAGTAAAACCGCCTATAGATAATCATGGTTATGTTTTGCAAGTAACGAACCAGGTTTGCTAGAATTCTTCTTTCTTTTGCGTTATTCTATTTCAGATTAAAATGGTATGTTCTATTTACGATGTAGGCCTGCATTACACCGTGTCAAATTCCACAAATTTTAATGAAACCAGGGAGCTGGTTAGTAATATTTAGCAACCTCAATATTATTCAGTCAGCAGTTAATTAGGAGTCTACAAATTTCATCCCATCGAAAATTTAGATTAAATGTAGATCTCGCCAGACAGCATGTCAAGAACAAAACGGTAGTGTTACAAAAAAAAAAAAAAAAAAAAAAAAAAAGGTTTCCATGGCAACCTTGCAAATGAAATAGACCTATTCGCTTCGGGGAGGCATGAATAGAAGCTAACTACCTAATACGCGAACCCCGTTTAGCCAAGGAAGGACGCAGGCATGTCTAGTTTAATTTCTTGAATAATATTGACCAGGAAATTGCGACAATTGCTACGTCCTTCCTCGTTTCACCCACCCGCCACGATGAGGCACGGAACATCGGGTGGGGCCTGGAAGAGAAAAAAATAACTGTTAATAACTAGTCTAGTCTAATTTACAATTCATTTTTATATTTCAATATGCATAGTGAATTATTAAATAAGTATATAATAAATTTTCAATCTTAAGACATATCAACTTGCAAATGTTTATTTGCTATTTAATAAGATATATGAACGTTTTCGCCGTTTGGGGCATCATCAGATATAACGAAAACATATAATCTGAACCTATATTAATAAATTATGCAAATAACAAAGAATAAAGAACAATGTATGTTTGCAATGCATGAGATTCATGAGCTTTATGTAAAATGTGAAATGCAGGATAATTGTTGATATAATCTTTAGATTTGAAATTGAATTGGACGGATATTTTATACATATAGCTCATGTTACAAATAAGATATACAATTATAATTAATATTTGTCAATAATGTTAAAATTTATGATGATGATTGATAAAATAGATATTTTAAGAATAGTAATTAGTTGAGGATTGTCGTAGGATATACGATAATTTGCGTAGATGATGTTCGTGTGTTATGTATGTGTTTCATTGAAAAACGTTCGCTAATGAACTAAAATGTTATTTATGTCGGAGATTACTGCTTTAATTTGTTATCTGACTTGATGACATCTTATTGATTATAAATGACTGTTACGTTCATCAGATTTGTTGAGATATTATTTGAAATGAATACTCGTTGGTTATGGATGTCGTAGAATATACGATAATTTTCGTAGTAGATAAATCGTAAGTTGAGTATGAATTTCAATCATTCAAGAGATCATTCGCTTATGAAATGTTGTTTGACGTTGGTGATTACTCTGATTTGATGACATCCTATTGATTATAGCTGTTACGCGTCATCAGATTTATTTGTATGTGTTGGTGTTGGTGTGTTGGTGGTTTTAAGAGTTCATAAGCGAATGATCTCTTGAATGATTGAAATTCATACTCAACTTATGATTTATCTACTACGAAAATTATCGAATACTCTACGACATCCATAACCAACGAGTATTCATTTCAAATAATATCTCAACAAATCTGATTACACGTAACAGTCATTTATAATCAATAAGATGTCATCAAGTCAGATAACAAATTGAAGCAGTAATCTCCGACATAAATAACATTTAGTTCATTAGCGAACGTTTTTCAATGAAACACATACATAACACACGAACATCATCTACGCAAATTATCGTATATCCTACGACAATCCTCAACTAATTACTATTCTTAAAATATCTATTTTATCAATCATCATCATAAATTTTAACATTATTGACAAATATTAATTATAATTGTATATCTTATTTGTAACATGAGCTATATGTATAAAATATCCGTCCAATTCAATTTCAAATCTAAAGATTATATCAACAATTATCCTGCATTTCACATTTTACATAAAGCTCATGAATCTCATGCATTGCAAACATACATTGTTCTTTATTCTTTGTTATTTGCATAATTTATTATTATTATAGGTTCAGATTATATGTTTTGTTATATCTGAAGATGCTCCAAACGGCGAAAACGTTCATATATCTTATTAAATAGCAAATAAACATTTGCAAGTTGATATGTCTTAAGATTGAAAATGTATTATATACTTATTTAATAGCCTAGTCTAGCCTAGCCTAGCCTAACCTAGCCAGGGATTGCATGACGCAGTTCAAAGGCACCATACTCACCTAACTGAGATTTAGCTTCGACATTCTTCACTGCAAGAAAAATAAAACCTGATTCTTCTCTCACATTTACGGAATTATAAAAAGTGAAGTTGGTTTGTGGATATGCTGGTACAGGATTCAGGGATAGATACCGGCTACAAGGAGCTGAGGAAGAGTTGACTTCCTTTGCATTCGTATACTGCAACTATTCAAATATTTCCTCACTTCTGAGTCCTCCCCCCCCCCACCTATTCCCAGCCTGTAAGAAAAAGATGCAGTATGTGAATGGTTGCAGTTATGCCACAGTCTACTATATACAGTCACGAACCTTGGGATGATTTTTTCCATTTCTCGCGTTAGTTGCTAGCCGTTTGGAGCGCTGTGAGTACTAGGAACAATAGACTGTGCCACTGCCATCGTGATCTAATACAGGTCATAAGGCAGACCATGTGACTCACTTAACCCGGTCACGAAGGGCGGCGTTTCAACCATATAAATTAGTTGGAATGCATAAACAGTAACATATGTTTCTCTAAAATGTAGTGTAATTGCATTAATAAAATTTAAAACAATGATTATGAGACACTTCAGACATAATTCACTTGCGAGTTAAGGTGTAATATTATTTTTGGTGCGAAAATTACGTTGTTCGTATGTGTAATACTTGCCTTTATTTCGATTAAATATTGTGAAATTCTTGTACATTCATTTATGGACGATTCAATAATTTTCAGTTGCACCGCACGGATATTAACTATGTTGAAATTATAGGTTATGTTTACTGTACCAGTTGCCCCTTTCTGTCTAATTTTATTGGTCTCTAATGATCTGTCATTACATATGTTATGTCATATGCAAATTATAGGTTATGTTTACTATATTTAACTTACATTCTTTTTTATTAAACCTTAAAATAGCTTCCATTCTAAACTTAAAATGTTGAAGCGAACAGATTATGTTAACATGTAAAATTCTCTTCACATTAGAATAACACAGTTTTGTAATTATTTCTGCAACATATTATGCAACAAGAAGCAAACGGAACTTATGGACACATTACACTAAATAAAACTTAGCAATGATACGCAATAAAGTTATAATATAATATTTCATTGAGCTCCATAAACTGAAATAGAAAACCCGAACAAACATTACGGCCTGGTCTAGATCGAAAAAGCATTGACTATGCCGTATTTCGCATTGTTGTGAAAAGTTGTGTAAACTGTGAAATGTTCGTTATCGGTTGTAATAACTGTAAATGGCTAAAATACAATAATTTGAATAATAATACGGGACAAGGAGACGTTTGTGGTACTATAAATTGTAAGAAAAATAGGTCAGAGTTATCCTTCTTCCGAAAGGTCCAGGAAGGTGAGTTTATAGAATATAATATACAGACGTGGACAAATTATTAGCAAAATTGAAGATTTTTATTATATATTTTTACAAAATTCGATTCTTCAATTTTGGCTACAGTTGACATTTTTGCGTATTTCCAAATTATTAGCGAAATTGAAGATTTGTATTGTATATTTTTAGAAAATTTAACTCTTCAATTTGGAGTACATTTGATGTTTTTGCATATTTACAAATTACTTGCAAAACTGAAGGTTTTTATTATATATTTTTACAAAATTCGATTCTTCAATTTGGAATTCAGTTGACATTTCGGATATTTCCAAATTATTAGGCCTAGAAAAACTGAAGATTTTTATTTTATAGTTTTACAAAATTTGACTCTTTAATTTAGATTGTAGTTGACATTTTTGCTAATTTACAAATTATTAACATTTATAAGATTTTTATTATATATTTTTAGAAAATTTAACTCTTCAATTGAAACTACATTTGACATTTTTGCATATTTCTGTCTATTGTTATGATAGAGATATGCAAAATTGTCAACTGTAGTCTAAATTGAAAAATCAAATTTTGTAAACAGAATTATCATACAAATCGTCAATTTTGTTAATAATTTGTCCACGTCTGTATAGGCTACTGTATGAAAATAATATATAAACCTTATGTATTTCGTATTTCAATAGTGGAAGGAAGGTGTTAATTTTTTCAAAAGAACACGATATCGAAAGTACAATATATTTTATCGTCTGCTAGGAAAGGTTCTGTGATGAGGCGATATTAAGTATTGAGCTGAAAATTATACCACAGTCTAGTATATACAGTCACGAAGCTCAATACGAAGTAGCTATGTATCCATAGATAGTTGCTAACCACTAGGATCGCTAATATCGCCTCATTACATACAATGCGAAATAGTACCGGCACAGTCTATTGTTCCTAGCACCCTCACAACTCAAGCTTCGTGACTGTATATACTAGACTGTGGTTATACGTTGCCAAGTTGCACTCCGCTTAAAAGTGGAGCACAACTATGATGCAGGAGGAGATGGAAGGACTACGGTAATGAAAAATCGTTGATCGCGTCCCGTGGACGAATTTCTGTAAGACGGCGCAATTTTCACGAAGCTATTCGTAAACAGCGTTTCCTCGCAGACGTCACATATTCTTGCAAGGGCTCTTTTTTACAATTACATTCAGTGCAACTTCACATTGTTGCCCTTCCTCTTAATTCATGAGTTCATCACATCATTATCTCTGTTCATTAATATATATTTTGATGTACCGAAGTACATATGATATTTCCATGCAGATATTCTGCGTCATCATATGATGAAAGAGTGATGGAACGGAGAAAAATTCTCTCCGGCGCCGGGATTTGAACCCGGGTTTTCAGCTCTACGTGCTGATGCTTTATCCACTAAGCCACGCCGGATACAACCCCGACGCCGGTTAGAATCGTCTCGGTACTTCGGTACATCAAAATATCTATGATATGCGTAATAAATCACTTTGTGATTTAAGACGGTGCCCATACCGTCGGATCCCGGCCAACCAGTCACTCATTCGAGTGCGCCTCAACACATGTATGGACTTCGGTCCTGCGTTCATAGACATCTATGACGTAGTGGAGAGGGCGGCCACTAGAGGGAACCCAAGAGATGGAGCTTAATCTGAGACGATTCTAACCGGCGTCGGGGTTGTATCCGGCGTGGCTTAGTGGATAAAGCATCAGCACGTAGAGCTGAAAACCCGGGTTCAAATCCCGGCGCCGGAGAGAATTTTTCTCCGTTCCATCACTCTTTCATCATCTGTTCATTAACATTTGCAATTACTTGCATTCAAGTCATTTGAGTTTCAATAAAACTAGTGGCTTGTGCAGCAAATGCTGCAAACTAAGTTCATTAGACGTACAAATAAAAATTTTTCAGATTTATTTTCAATGAAGAATACCAGACATTTTGAAAGTTATTTGCTTCCATTATAATGAAACATACTGCCTCTGAATGTATTTATGCCAAATACTTTTTCTTGAACCTATGCATCCTATGTCTCTTGAGTTTCAACGCGAAAACGCAAGTAACAATGTCAGGGCGATCAGTGGGTTTTTCATGTGGGAGTAAAGCAATAGCTATTTCAGGTCATTGTGGATTGTAAAAGTCAGGTTTGCTATGCTTCCGAACAATAGACATAGCATCTTGGTATAGCTGCTGCATGTAGAGCTTGATATGTAGAGGGTGAAATCATTTTATCCTGCTAAGAGATCTTGCTGAAATGATCGGGAGACTACAAAATTTTATCAGTAAGTAACACCGTCTTTCCTTAGGAACTATAATTTTTGTGCTCTCTCGAGCCAATACTGAAGAGAATGACGCATATAAGTATGTACACTACACCGCCATTAAGTATATGAAAAAGACTCAACCCCACTTGATTAATAACTATAAAAATATTTGAATTTTTAATAACAATATTATTATCTTACTTAAGAAATGACGCATTCCAAACTTGGACAAACCATACCTTGCGTGGTAAAGGGGTTATTGTTTATAGTGATCTCCCCAAGGCTAACTCATGGGTAAGCAATCGAAAGGGCCTATCTTCCTCAGAATGGACCAATGCTTTAAAAATGTCAAGCAATATTTCGGCGGTTCGCGCAATACCGGGCAGAACTCTAAGCACAACCCGCTGCAGTCATCCAGACTATAGCGAGCTTGAAACCCTTGGACACGTGCTTGGACAATGCCCCAAAGGCGAGCTGCTGATCGATGCTAGACATCATCGTGTACGACATGCTTTGGCGACATCGTTAAAAACTTTAAATTGGGAAATTCATGAGGAAGTACATTGTGTATCATCAGATGGTTCTTTTAGACGGGCAGACATTATTGCTATCAACGGACGCATAAAACGGGCTCTTCTTCTTGACCCTACTATCCGTTTCGAAAGAAACCTAAATCAGGCCACCGAGGTTGATATTGAGAAGAAGTCCATATATGAACCTTATCTGCCGTATCTTTCTCAAAAGTACAACGTCCCTCTTAAACAATGGTCCGTCATTTGTTTGCTGTTTGGCAGTAGAGGTTCAATCACAAAATTCACGTGGAATTATCTTAAGGAACTTCACATTCCTTTTGATTATGTAATGTCAGTCCTTATAAGGATTCTCTTCAAATATTACATCATCATCTGTATTTCAATTAATCCACTTATATTTGCCTTCAACAATTAACTTCCTTTTTTCTTTAATGTATCACATCACATTATTATACATGTTTATTGTATTCAGGACCCTTGTGGTCACTCAAAATTCTTTGAGCTGATGTCTATAATTTAGAAATTTATTATTATATAATAGGCGCCACTCAGTAAATTATAGAAATGAAGATCTAATTTAACACATTCTCTATAATCTACTTAGGTCATCCCGAAACATTTCACTTTCATATCATCAGTATAGCATTAATATGTATAATTAATGAAACATAATCACATCATGGCATTAACTATAATGAAATTTCATTGCTAATGGTAATAATGTAATCAAACCACCTCAAGTTTTGTAGATTTCAATATCCAATACACAGCTGTATTCAGAAAATTACACACCGCAGAATCAGACCTGTAAATTAGCGAGTCTTCAAGTTTTTAATAACCAATTGAATTTGAGCTCTAAATATGTCAGCAATCCTGCAGGTCATGGCCTTCGTGGTAACTTTAATTTTATAAACAGCTTTCCCAATGACGGGACTGCCTCATTGGCCAAAGCATAATAAACATATTGAGTGAAAACAAAAAAAAAGACCATAAAAGAGAAAGGAGGGGAACGAACAAAAGTGAAAAGTAAGTACAGGAAAGATAATAGCATGCATATAACAGGCCTAAACATAGTAAACAAACAGATTAGATATTCGAGCAAAATTCTCCCTTTTTAAGAAACAAAGTACAGATGGTATTTTAAAATGGCAAGTGATCCTCTGATAGCGGCAAGGGAAACATCACGAATGAAGTCGTTGTTCAACTGGAACTTCTTGCAGAAACTGGCAAAGAGGCGAGGTATTGTGCCCCTAGCGCCAACCATTAGCCCAACTACTTCAATGGAGGTGAGGTGATATTTCTCCAAATAGAATGGAACTGTGGGCTCATAAATTCTGCATTTTTCTGCGTGGACTTCAGCGGGCTGTAGTTCCTGTGCCTCGAACCTGACTGTCGGGTCGATAATGTAGGCGGATGTAGAGCCTGGTGGAATGGCAAGCATGTCAATTCGCCGACAGGATCCCTCTTGAGAGATGCCATGGACTTCTTCGTGCACAGTGAAACCTTTCTTCCTCAAGGCTTCGGCAATCATGGACCTGATTCTGTGATGTCTAGAGTTCCGCAGTGTCTCGCTGAAAGGACAGGCACCCAAAGCGTGGCCAAGGGTTTCAATCTCACTGACGCAACGACGACAGTGGTTTCCGTCTCGGGACCTTCCTGGTATAGCACGCAGCGGACAAACATTAGCTGTCATTTTAAGAGCTTGTCTCCATTGTTTATTGTAGTGTGTGTTTTGTTTTATTCTGAAATCACGGCCGTGCTGAAATGCAATTAGTTCTGAAAACTGAAGAAATATGGACTTTGGAAAATAGGAAAATAATGTAGGAAAATTGATATTTCACTGAAAACTACTATTTTTCTGAAAAACTTTGAGTTCCAAGCTTCAAAATGAGTGGTCATTTATTAAAATCCGTTCAGCCGTTTTCCCGTAATTTCCATTACCAGTTCAAATTACATATATATATATATATATATATATATATATATATATAGATGTTAACTTATGAATCTTGTAACAAGGCCGCGAATTCTTGTTTTCTTGCGACGCACACCCACCCGCATACAATAATTGAGGCGATTTCCGGAAGATGGACCTATAGTCCTGTACGCCCTTTTTCGGGAAATTTTTTAAACGGTACCGCTATATTAGATAGATTATTCCACCAAAATTTTATTTCATTATCTCAACGCTATTGTCTACCACGAGGCTTCACATCTGACCAGCTGCTATACGGAACACAGATCGAACTTGGTAGATTATTATAGTGAAACTTGTTCAAGACGGAAGTGATATGGTTCTATTTTTTTCCGTTGTGGACAGGTTTCCGTATTATTCAGATGTGACATTAAAATGGAATATTTTTTCACTCATATACATTAACAACAAAATGGCATGCTGCAAACTGCAAGAAGTACAAAATATTCCATTTAACACTCATCACATTAAATTGTTCCGAAATATGCAGGATTCCGGATTATTCAGGTTCCGGTTTGAACAGGTTTCACTGTATTAACTGTTTTGTCTGTGCAGGCGGGCTGTTCCATCCGGCGGACGACCGCCAGGAGGTGGCCTTCCGCTACGCTGTGGAACGGATCAACGACGACCGCACCATCCTGCCCAGGTCAAGGCTGTCCGCACAGATCGAGAAGATTTCGCCACAGGACAGCTTCCACGCCTCCAAACGAGGTCAGCACCATTGTTATATTATTATTATTATTATTATTATTATTATTATTATTATTATTATTATTATTATTATAGATTCGTCGTACTTAATCTCGTATCTACTCAAAGCACTAGCTAGTCCGTCATCTTGAAAAAATACTATTCGTGTGATTTTGTTGACTGTTGGAATCACGTACCGTAACATATTTGTACCTTACTTACTTACTTACTTACTTACTTACTTACTTACTTACTTACTTACTTACTTACTTACTGGCTTTTAAGGAACCCGAAGGTTCATTGCCGCCCTCACATAAGCCCGCCATTGGTTCCTATCCTGAGCAAAATTAATCCAGTCCCTACCATCATATCCCACCTCCCTCAAATCCATTTTAATATTATTCTCCCATCTACGTCTCGGCCTCCCTAAAGGTCTTTTTCCCTCCGGCCTCCCAACTAACACTCTATATGCATTTCTGGATTTACCCATACGTGCTACATGTCCTGCCCATCTCAAACGTCTGGATTTAATGTTCCTAATTATGTCAGGTGAAGAATACAATGCGTGCAGTTCTGCGTTGTGTAACTTTCTCCATTCTTCTGTAACTTCATCCCTCTTAGCCCCAAATATTTTCCTAAGTACCTTATTCTCAAACACCCTTAATCTCTGTTCCTTTCTCAAAGTGAGAGTCCAAGTTTCACAACCATACAGAACAACCGGTAATATAACTGTTTTATAAATTCTTAACTTTCAGATTTTTTGACAGCAGACTGGATGATAAAAGCTTCTCAACCGAATAATAACAGGCATTTCCCATATTTATTCTGTGTTTAATTTCCTCCCGAGTATCATTCATATTTGTTACTGTTGCTCCCAGATATTTGAACTTCTCCACCTCTTCAAAATAAATGATAAATTTCCAGTTTTTCCAACATATTTGTACCATCCACCCAAAATTCGCGGTTTCATTTCATAGATATAACAGATTGTTATTTCAACCTGTAACTCCTTATTGTCACAAAATTCCATCCGATGTCCAACCATCTTCACAGATCAACCTTCTGTCCGGGAATTGTCAAAACTGTTTGAACGTGCTCCCTTATTCCAGACGCAAGAAAAGGTATAACCACAGTCTAGTATATACAGTCACGAAGCTCAATACTTAGTAAATATGCATCCATGGATAGTTGCTAACCACTAGGATCGCTACTATCGCCTCATTACATACAATGTGAAACAGTACCAGCACATTCTATTGTTTCTAGTACCCTCATCAACTCAAGCTTCGTGACTGTGTTACAACGCCATGAAAAATGTGCGGCAACTGATGAAAAGTGGAAATTTGGCCATAAAATATAAACTTTTGTGCGAGATCGTGCGTATTTGCTTGTTTTCCGCACAGAACCAATACGCGGTAAGTGTGAAATACCACATTCAGTATTCCCAACGTAACACACATAACAATTTCCCTCTTCTTACCGCTTAAGCGCGACATTCATTTTACTGCTTTAGGCTTTTAACATATTATTTTTAGAGACGTTGAACATAGTAATAATTATAAATTGAAACTTACCACTGCAATTTCACCTAAATTGTACTGTTAATTATTGTTTTTAATTATTTACAAAAATTAGGTAAAGTCTACTACTCCACGAAACTTATTGCATTCCTGATACAAGTAACATTAAGGAAGCCGTGAAAAAATCAACAAGATTCCAGATGCCGATGTTATTACTGCAATATGTTATATAAATAATATTGTTACAATATTAAAATGAAAAATAAATCATTACATAACCTTACCGTTTGTTTTAAGTTCGCATTTATAGACTGGGAAAAAGAAAGACAGACGTATATCACGGCCTGCAGGAGTATAGTAAACACAGAAAACATTTTATAGCAACAATGTTGAAGAAAGATATTTTGGTATTTCGAATTTGCCGTCATTAAACAGAAACCAAGATGGAGATTTCATTGCAACTAATTAGAAATTCGTCTTTCAGGTATGTAATAAACGATCTTCGCACAAAATAATGTGCGATACACGAGCGGTATGTTTGTTTTCATGTTCTCGGAAATTAAAAAAGCTCAACTACGTTTCGCTTTTCCAATCTTTTCCTCGACCATGAAAACGTCAACATACCGCTCTTGTAACGCATATTACTATTATATCGGTATGATGACATATGACCATACATCATACAAACCGTTACCATTTTAATAAGTAAGTTATAGTTTCTCTTTGGGAGGTAGTTATAAACTTGGAATTGAATATTATGGTCTCTATGGTTCTAGGGGAATTTATATTGGTACGCTTGGTACGATTGTTGTCCATTGTTGATATTGATATTGAAGCGAGGTGAGTCAGTGAAGTTATGGTTTTACAGTGCAGTGAATAGTTCCGATCAGTGATAATTTATAGCGTCAATGAAATGTGTTCTATAGTGTCAGTGAAATGTGTTCTATAGTGTCAGTGAAATGTGTGCTAAAGTGTCAGTGAAATGTGTTCTATAGTGTCAGTGAAATGTGTTCTATAGTGTCAGTGAAATGTGTGCTAAAGTGTCAATGAAATGTGTTCTATAGTGTCAGTGAAATGTGTTCTATAGTGTCAGTGAAATGTGTCCTAAAGTGTCAGTGAAATGTGTTCTATAGTGTCAGTGAAATGTGTGCTAAAGAGTCAGTGAAATGTGTCCTATAGTGTCAGTGAAATGTGTTCTATAGTGTCAGTGAAATGTGTTCTAAAGTGTCAGTGAAATGTGTTCTATAGTGTCAGTGAAATGTGTGCTAAAGTGTCAGTGAAATGTGTTCTATAGTGTCAGTGAAATGTGTGCTAAAGTGTCAGTGAAATGTGTTCTATAGTGTCAGTGAAATGTGTTCTATAGTGTCAGTGAAATGTGTGCTAAAGTGTCAGTGAAATGTGTGCTAAAGTGTCAGTGAAATGTGTTCTATAGTGTCAGTGAAATGTGTTCTATAGTGTCAGTGAAATGTGTGCTAAAGAGTCAGTGAAATGTGTTCTATAGTGTCAGTGAAATGTGTCCTAAAGAGTCAGTGAAATGTGTCCTAAAGAGTCAGTGAAATGTGTTCTATAGTGCCAGTGAAATGTGTTCTATAGTGTCAGTGAAATGTGTTCTATAGTGCCAGTGAAATGTGTTCTATAGTGTCAGTGAAATGTGTTCTATAGTGCCAGTGAAATGTGTTCTATAGTGTCAGTGAAATGTGTCCTAAAGAGTCAGTGAAATGTGTTCTATAGTGTCAGTGAAATGTGTCCTAAAGAGTCAGTGAAATGTGTCCTAAAGAGTCAGTGAAATGTGTCCTAAAGAGTCAGTGAAATGTGTCCTAAAGAGTCAGTGAAATGTGTCCTAAAGTGTCAGTGAAATGTGTTCTAAAGTGTCAGTGAAATGCGTCCTAAAGTGTCAGTGAAATGCGTCATAGTGCCACTACAGTGAGTGAGATGAGAGTAAAGTGAAAGACTATTGAAACTTATGTAGGGCCTATACATATGTAGGTTGTATTGTAAAATTAGGTATTTTATGTTCTATTATTAATTGTAATTATTGTGTTAAATTGTATTGTGTATTCTTATTGCATTGTGTATTGTACAGGGACATCATTTTATTTTTACTTGCATTTTTATTGTACCTGCATTTCTGAATGTACTTCACTCCCACCCCTTCACTAATGTCCTTGCTCCCGTCAGACACACAAACTTACGGCCGCTGTTGTATTCAAAGTCTTCAAGCAGTGAAGTAAACACTGCAGTGTATAGTGTGTTTCATAAATATGGTTGCGTTTTCTATAGAAGAAAAAAAACTATATTAATAATGTCGTACTAAAAAAATATATTCAAGAAACGATAAATTCAATTTCAGAGAATATGCTTCAAAATGTTTTTAATAATATGCGTAAAGAATTGAAGCCTGAATTGTAATGATCAGCAACCATTTTCAGCAACTTGTTTAAAAAATTCAGATTAGCTTTTTTTGAATTGAGGTGGCTAGAAGCAAAGGAATGCTAGTGACATTTGTAATAACATGAGTTAAGTGCATCCAGTGTAAGCTAAAGTATCTAAAATTTTAGTGCAAAGGGATATTTTAATCTCATCACACATTAAAATTTAAATAAAAATTTCATCGATTTTACGAAAGCTTAAATATTTAAACCCCATTTTCTCAAACTTACAGTCCTTTACTTATGAGCCCCTCAATTTAAATGTACTCTCTATATTGTATGTTAACATCAATAATTAATATACTAAATAAAGTAGACATTACATAACGAACATAGCCGCCTGAAAAGTTGAGTTTTTGAAAAAAGAAAATGTTACTACCCTACTGTATTTTGATAAATTCCGTAAAAGTGATGATAAAACTGAAAATCGTAATATCGTATTTCCCTACAACATAAATGGATACACTACTTTTCTCTCCTCCTATACCTAGTAAAATGATTTGTTTACATACTGCACTAGTAACATCAAACTCCTGTAATGGAAGGGGGCAATAGTGTTGCCGAGTATAGCCAGGTTAATGTTAAAAATGTTGGTAAAAATAAAGTGATGTCCCTGTATAACTGTATTGTGTATTGAATAATTTCGAGGGAAAAATTGTTCCGGAGCCGGGTATCGAACCCGGGACCTTTGGTTTAACGTACCAACGCTCTACCACTGAGCTACTCGGGAACTCTAACCGACACCGATCCAATTTTTCCCTCTATATCCACAGACCTCAAAGTGGGCTGACAACCGTCAAGCAACCAACTTCGAGTGCACACTAACTTCGTGTGACTTAAATTGTGGTTTTCTGTTAACGAACAGTGACGTGTATTATGCAAATCAAGATTTCAGGTATAACTCCCTGTAAAGTTGATTTGAATAATTTCGAGGGAAAAATTGTTCCGGAGCCGGGTATCGAACCCGGGACCTTTGGTTTAACGTTTGACGGTTGTCAGCCCACTTTGAGATCTGTGGATATAGAGGGAAAAATTGGATCGGTGTCGGTTAGAGTTCCCGAGCAACTCAGTGGTAGAGCGTTGGTACGTTAAACCAAAGGTCCCGGGTTCGATACCCGGCTCCGGAACAATTTTTCCCTCGAAATTATTCAAATCAACTTTACAGGGAGTTATACCTGAAATCTTGATTTGTATTGTGTATTGTTTATATTGTGTATACCACTGCCACCGGGTGCTTGACCACTTGCAGTGTAAATACATACATACATACATTATTGCATAACGTATGTAGTGATTATTTAACGGTAATATCGCGATACTCCCTTCGATATCGTGTTTTTGTGTTGAAAACGTACTGGATGACAAAATTACATACGTGGTCAAAACGCAACGGACATTTCGAACATAATTCAGTGTGCGTAATGCTCCAATCAAGCCAACAATTTCGTTGATAGTCAGAAAGCTGGAGACGACTGGCTCGCTTCTTAGCGAGAGTGGAGAACATGACCTTGCAATGTTGCAGTGGTCTCACCAAAGAATTCGTCGCATCGATTAAGCCAGCAGACAGGCTATTCATATGGCTCATGTCAGAGCAGCAAAAAAATCGCGTTTAAGAGCATACAGAGAGCATGTAGCGCAAGAATTGAAGGAACCAGACTGCCTAAAGCGAGTGCATTATTGCCAAAACACGCTGTGGAAATGAGTACTGCATGTTTGTGATACTCGTGTTATGACGAACGTCACTACACACGTTCTGCAATAATAGCGAATATCATTATCATCAAAGAATAATATCGCGTCAGGGGTACCAATAAAAATTATCCCAGTACTACAGAAATCATAATATGCTATTTCAAGTTTATAACTAACTCCCAAAGAGAAATTGTAAATTATTAAAATTGCCAAGTTTTATATGGATCCGCGTATGGAATGCAATTAGGGTTGCTAGGTTGCACGTTTTTTTCTTACGTTTTCTGAATGCTAATGTGGCCTTACGTTTTTTATTCACCCGTACAACACTTTCTTCCTTTATTTCGAATTTGACGCTGGGTAATAGTAAAATACTGTGTAAGAATTTCACTGACTATTGCTAAAGAAGGTGATGTGTCTAAGTGGGTCAAATTCTTTACATTGGTGCCTCAGCAGAAAGCGCCAAATATTTCCAGACTCATATGTTTCATACTGAGCATATCAGGATCGAATGCGTTTGTGGAAAGAGTGTTTTAAATGATGAAGAACAAATGGATTGATGTGAGGAACAGATGCTCACCAGAAATGATGAGTTCAGAGCTTCAAATTGTTATAAATTTTTACATGCCCTGAAAAGAGTTTTTTAATGTATTAAAAATGACAGAAAATTACTAAATGAAATTAAATTAGTTTCAAACTATGAAAGTGTCGTTAAAATTAGATACTAAGATACAAAAATATGAGTATGTGTAAAATGTTTGTATGTGCAATCCTTTAATATGTATTTTTTTTAAAATAGAAATTAAGAAAGCATGAGTCACTAAAAATGTCAATAAAAACCTTTCTTTTTATTTTCAAAAGTTGGCAACCCTAAATGTAATATAAATTTTGACATGTCCTACAAAGAGTTTTTTAATGTATTAAAAATGACAGTAAATTGTTAAATGGTATGTGTAATTCTTTAATATGTAATTTTTAAAATGGAAATTAAGAAATCATGAGTTACTAAAATGTCGATAAAAACCTTTTTTTTTATTTTTAAAAGTTGGCAACCCTAAATGTAATATAAATTTTGACATACCCTGCAAAGAGTTTTTTAATCTATTAAAAATGACAGTAAATTGCTAATTGGTATGTGAAATTCTTTAATATGTAATTTTTTAAATAGAAATTACGAAAGCATGAGTCACTAAAAATGTCGATAAAAGCCTTTTTTTATTTTAAAAAGTTGGCAACCCTAAATTAATATAAATTTTACCATGTCCTGCAAAGAGTTTTCTAATATATAAAAAATGACAGTAAATTGCTAAATGAAATTAAATTAGTTTCAAAATATGAAAGCGTCGTTAAAATTAGATACTAAGATACAAAAATGTGAGTGTGTGTACAATGTTTGTATGTGTAATCCTTTAATATGTAATTTTTTAAATAGAAATTAAGAAAGCATGAGTCACTAAAAATGTCGATAAAAACCTTTATTTTCATTTTGGAAAGTTGGCAACCCTAAATATAATATAAAAGTAACTCTTAGGGCCGATTGTATAAATCATTTAATCTTAGATCAGAGGTTAAATTGATCCTCGTTCTAGCTGAACTTGGAATTTTGTGTTGTATAAAGTCTAATCTGAGATTAATTTGTCTTAAACTAAAGTCAACTTTGACTGAAGAAATTTCTCCGATTAAGTTAGATGATCCAAGTTCAGTTATTTCTTTTCTGTTTGAAGTATACGAGTGACAGATTGTGCAAAAACAATAACGATTGTTATTAATATTAATAGATATGGTAGGTGCATTTATAAGACATATATTTTTTTTTTCAATTTCTTGCCTTAATACACAAACATTCTTTTATTTTATAAGGCTCTATCGTGTTCAGCAGTATCAAATAACATAACCTATAATTATATTATGTTTATGAAAACCATTAATTATTAATGGATATGATAGGTACGTTCATAAATTTTCAATTAGCTGTATTACTAAACGAAAATTGTCGTTTTATAAAGCTTTATTATGTTTAGCAGTATCAAACACCATAACTTGATAACAACTTGGAGAACAGTCAACCTTCTTCTTATTGTCCGCCATTATTTACAACGCACAAAACAAACCAGTGTCTCCAACAGAGTGTGCGGAAAGTCGCCAAAAAGTAGCTGGAAAGTCGCTAGATTTCTCATTATCAACAAAGAAAGATTAAATTTTGTCACTATGGGGTGCTAAAAAGGTCGCTAAATCCCTATTTAAGCAATATAAAAGTTAAAAGAAATCGTCGAAAAAGAGTTAAAGTCGCTAGATTGGCAACACTGAACAAACCTGTACAACATGGCCCGCGCATCAGATACTTCACTTGTTTATGCGATGTTGCCAAGTCCTTTTCACGTGAACTTAGATTGCATTTGAACCTAGGTAATTCGATCGCAGAAAAGTTTTATACAATAGAAGAAGTGTCTGAACTCGGTTCACTTTCCGATCTTCGATCAAAGTTGATCTTTAGTCAGGGAGTTTTATACAATTGGGTCTTAGGGTGATAAATTAGCAAAGAAACTTTCCAAATTGGTCAGTTCGAAACTCCTTTGTAAGTTCATGTACGGGAAGGAAAAGCGTCGACGCATCTGTTGTCCAGCATTTTCACGGCGTGATTCAAATTCAGGCTGTCCCACTCGTTTCAAAGCCCACGAAGTGCTCGCTGCCGGTGTGTCCATGGCAACTGCAATAATTAATCTTCATTTTCACTGCAAACAAATTATTCTGTTAATGTATCTAACAGGCGTCAACTACAGAGGAACTATTTTCGATGTGTGGGCGCTAACCAGGAGACATTTGCACTGTCTGTCTGTTGACGTACGTCCTACATGCACCATTCTCTCCCAATTCCATCTTGTGTGGCAGCATCCTCCATTCTTGCTGTAACTGCGGCTTGATTAGGTTGTGAGCTCAGCATTTGTCTTCAGTTCCCAACTTGCCCACTTGCATACCTACAATGAATTGAATGACACGAGTTCGCTATTGAATTCTCTAGACTGCTGCATTATGAGCAATTCTGTCGCAATCCCGCCTCTTTAAATTCGCCAAGCACCCCTTCCGAGTTGCTTTGAGAAGAGGGATGGTCTTCATCCCCACCATAGAAACGCAATCACCCCCAGACAATGCCGACAAGAACCATAACAAGTTAACCCCTAATGACTGAACTTCCCTATAACAGCACTGGCCATTAATCAACCCCCTCCTCACAGTGGAATTCTTTTGTTTCTCCCTAACTTCGTTACGTCCATTCTAGAGGGAGGTCTAATGTTACATAGCTGTCTTCTCCCCCCTCTCTCCTGTTCTGTCGCTTCCGAACGTCTTCCGGGGATGTTTCTTTGGATTACAAGCTGGATTTCGAATAGAATCTTCTCTTTGTGGTGAAATAAACACGCATATATGTACGTTGTGTGGTGCATATATATATAAAATATATATATATATATATATATATATATATATATATATATATATATATCATCCATCGGTTGTCAGGCCCATAAACTCGACAAGGGGCAGTAAGACTTCAAATACAGGGTGATCCGTTTGGGTATGGATAAAATAAAAACACCGTAAAACATTTACTAAAAAAAGGCAAATCCGTGGCGCTACAGCCCTGAAGGGCCAAGTCCGATCAGCCGGCTGCTGGCCTCACGTCCACATGCCGAAGCAGAGGTGGACGATCATCCAACCATAATGGAGGTATCGTGTGGTTAACACGATGATCCCCTCAGCCGTTATAGCTGGTATTCGCAACCGCATTTTGCTACCAATCGTAGCTCCTCAAGTGCATCACGATGCTGGGTGGGGACCGGTCCCGTACACTGGCCTAAATTTCATGAGAAAATTTCTTCCCCTATGAGAACTCGAACCAGCGCGCATTCCGTAACGCGAGTCTTAGGCAGCATGCCTTAGACCACGACGCCACGGCGCGGGACGTAAAACATTTACTACTGAACTTTATTTGTTGAAACGTTGTGCATACAACACTGAAAGATGGGAGATTCCTCAGAGCTCAACATGACCCCCATTGCGCACCCTGCACAACTCATAACGGTGACGCTATTCTGCCCATGTCCGTTGTGTCATAAGAGGGGTGATTTGTTGAAAAGCTTGAGTAATTTTTACCCTCAGATCATCAATGTTCCTGGGTTTCTGTGAACAGACAATGTCTTTAACAAAATCCTGTACACACCTGTGGAGTAACGGCTAGCGCGTCTGGCCGCGAAACCGGGTTCGATTCCCGGTCGGGGCAAGTTATCTGTTTGAGGTTTTTCCGGGGTTTTCCCCTCTATCCAATATGAGCAAATGCTGGGTAACTTTCGGACTCATTTCACCGGCATTATCACCTTCATCTCACTCAGACGCTAAATAACCTAAGATGTTGATAAAGCGTCGTAAAATAAACTACTAAAAAATAAAATAAAAATCCTACACGAAGAGGTCAGAAGGAGTTAAATCTGGAGAGTTTGGGGGCCAAGCCAAGAGATAGCTGTTTCTCGTACTGGGTTTCGCCTGCCACCTCCTGCATGTTCTTTTAACACAGAACCTGTTTCTACAAATGTTCGATACTACAACATTATGGAATCGTATTTAGGTACATTATGCACACCATACTCACGTCGAAATTCTCTTTGAACTCTTTTAGCACTCTCAAATTAGCTTACCAAAGAACACATTGTGCCCGCTGTTGATTTGTAGTAGCCATTTTAATCATCTACGATTTTCATTTGTCCTTCAGATTATGCATTGTTGATTGTCATATATGGAAACTCCCATCTTTTAATCATAATAGGGTAAATTAGGGTCTGTTGGACAGTCGGGCATGTTGGACTCTTTGTACTTTAACGTGTTACCTCGCCACTTGTGGGCACACATTCTGCTAGAAGTCAATGACGGAAGTAGCCACGAGTGGGGATACTTCCGTCATTGATTTCTAGCAGACAGCGTATTCCGAATCTCACCGGTCCGGTGGCATCAATGACGTCACGTTGCAGCGAAATAAGGAACAAAACTGCTGGAAGGATCGATGGCTGTCATGGCGACTGTACAAGTTGTTGTCTGTGCTACGCTAGCAAAATTTTGCGAAATTTTCGTACTCCCATCTCGTTCAAAGAAAAGAGAGCATGGACAATTTATTTCTTGAACCGGTAGTAATAACTGGTCCGTTGACATGTTCGCTCATAAGCCATTAACATATTGTTTTTACGTTGTGCTCATTACAAACAATACAGCAGAACACACCGCCATGACACAACAGTGCACGATGTCATTCGTCTGCTAATTCCCGCCCTATACAAGAAACAATCAGATTCACTGATGGCGGCTGATGGAGACTGCCACCACCTCTGCAAGTTGATGGCACCGGTGCGACACCGGTGGAGCATCAATGACGTCATCGGTGGAATTCGGAACACCGTGATGCCATCGGATTGCTCACTGGTGAGATTCGGAATATGCTCAGAATGTGTGCCCACAAGTGGCGAGGTAACACGTTAAAGTACAAAGTGTCCAACATGCCCGACTGTCCAACAAACACAAATTTACCCTATAACAAGCAACAAATTTTTCCTACTATCATGATAGCTTTGTAAAAATAAATTAATATTATCCACATCCAAACGGATCAGGCTGTATATTCCTCATGACTTGTACAAATTACAAGTGAATTCAATGTATTGCACCACACTTTAGTGGAATAGGGCCCTGTCGTTCGGCAGGCTGAATCTCTTTCATGCGGGACAACAGACTCTTCATGGACAATGGTTCTAATTGTCCATTTTAAATGAACCTCATCGGTGTGACGTAACTCTCTCCCTGCCTTGTCTACATGTCACCATAGGAACGATCTCGCAGACAAGTGTAATTTCTAATTTGGTAATGCAAGCACTCTTAACACGGAATTTCCTCTGGCCTCGGCGTGATCTTGGTGCGCTGGTCTACACGGTCACCTTACTGCAGTGAATAACTTGGTCGTAGCACAGACTCATCTGCTCTACACGCCAGAGACCGCGACTCGACCCTGGGGAGTGCTAGCACAATAGGGATATCCTGAACTAGCACCAACAGATAGCGCGCGTGTACTTTTAGGGATGCGCTTTGCGTGTGCATTTGTTTGAGGATTTACGTAGTGTATTAGTACATTAAATACTACTTACTTACTTACTTACTTACTGGCTTTTAAGGAACCCGGAGGTTTATTGCCGCCCTCACATAAGCCCGCCATTGGTCCCTATCCTGAGCAAAATTAATCCAGTCTCTATCATCATATCCCACCTCCCTCAAATCCATTTTAATATTATTTTCCCATCTACGTCTCGGCCTCCTTAAAGGTCTTTTTCCCTCCGGCCTCCCAACTAACACTCATGTATTGTGGGTCCCTATCACCACGGCATGGCGCGTCCTCAGGTTGCGGATCGAGGAGACGGCCTCCAGATATGGAGGGTAGCTGCGAATATATTGAATAAGCAGTCGTGGACAGCCGATGAGGGGTGGTCCTCCACCTTGGGGGTTGGGCGAAGGGCTAACAACCCATCACCGTAAAAAAACAGCTTGTTACGAATCCTTCAAATAAACCTCGGAATGGGACTGATTCTCTGGCACGACCACAGCAAAGGAATAAGGTTTTGAGATTTGGTACTTGGAATAATATAAATGATACTGGGGAGGAAATTAAACACAGAATAAATATGGGAAATGCCTGTTATTATTTGGTTGAGAAACTTTTATCATCCAGTCTGCTGTCGAAAAATCTGAAAGTTAGAATTTATAAAACAGTTATATTACCGGTTGTTCTGTATGGTTGTGAAACTTGGACTCTCACTTTGAGAGAGGAACACAGATTAAGGGTGTTTGAGAATAACGTGCTTAGGAATATATTTAGGGCTAAGAGGGATGAAGTTACAGGAGAATGGAGAAAGTTACACAACACAGAACTGCACGCATTATATTCTTCACCTGACATAATTAGGAACATTAAATCCAGACGGGCAGGGCCTGTAGCACGTATGGGCTAATCCAGAAATGCATATAGAGTACATTAAATACTATTAAAAACAACTCAAAATGCCAAAATTTTGTTGTGTTCCTATATGTAAAAACCAGAGAAAGCCTTTTGTCTTCATTCAGGTCCCCAAACATTATGAATACATGCTTTAAACCTTAAAAAATTTAACCTATTAAATTGCGCCTCGAAAGTGCTAGCTATCAAACAAAAATAAATAGGCCCCACTTCAAGTAATGAATTGCTGGCTACAGTTTTATTTTGGAGGAGGGGAAAGAAAAATTAATAAAAGCGTATGCAATCACGACAGCAAGCTATGTTAGCTTAGGTTATATGCAGTACTTCTTTAATTTATGCCATTCAAAGCATGCACAGAAACACAAAGATTAAAATTAAAATTAATAACAAGATTGGTTTAACGACTAGGATAACAAATGAAGGCTTAAACAAGGTTGTCCGCTGTCTCATTGTTTATTATATATATATATATATATATATATATATATATATATATATATATATATTAATGCACTTATTAAGGACTGGGAAACTGATTTGGCCACACATTTTATGATCGATAATAAACCCCTTAACACTCTGCTCCACGCACATGATGTAATTATATTGGCTAACACCGAAGACAACTTACAAATGGCAATTCATAGGTTATATCAAAAAGCAAAAGAATACAATTTAGAAATTTCTATACACAAAACAAAAATCATGGCCTTTATTGGTAAAAATTCTATAAGAATTAAAATAGTTATCAATAACTTTGGAGTAGAGCAAGTAAAATATGCTTTTACTTATCTTGGCTGTAATCCCTCCTATATTCATTCTCGAGATATAGATAAATGAATTAGCCAAATTTCAACAGCTGCTAAGAACAATTAGAAATACACTGTCTAAGAAGGTCCGGCAAGACACAATTTTGAAATTCTACAAAACAATGGCCATTCCAACTTTGCTATATGGATCAGAAACTTGGACTCTAACAACTAGTCAACTGAAAAGAATAGAAGCAGCTGAGATGAGATTACTAAGACCGCTAGCAGGCTACACTCTCTATGACCATAAATATAGTGAAGACATCCGACAAGAACTAAATATCGCAGCCATTACAGAGACAATCCACAAGTATCGGAGCAACTGGCATGAGCATGTTCTACGGATGCCAAATGATAGACTACCCAGGAGATTATTAAATTACAGACCCCTTGGATACCGAGATCCGAAGAAGCGATGGAGAGGCCAGCTTTTCACCTGAGACAGAACAGGCCAAATGGCCTAAACCCTGATAGCTATTGATGATGACTTCTAGGAGTCTCCGAATTTTACGCCAGCAGTAAACTCTCGATTAACTTGGATGTTTATTATCCAGGACGATCCATAGTGAAATCCATTTCGTGAAGAATGTTTTTAATGTGCTGTAAACTAATTAAAACTATGTTTTTACTTAAAATTTTCAAAATCTTCCTACATAGTATTCAAAACTGCATGTCCTTAACCTACAAAACACAGGAATAATCGTGATACTACTGCGATCACATTATATCATCTTATCAAACATTGCATTTGATCTTTCTGCAACTAGAGAAAAAAATAATATGAGGAATTAAATCTCGATAGTCCCTTCCCTATAAAACAAACACATTGGTGGCTGCATATCCTGTTTTTACAATACTAATGATTAAAGAGGGCAATATTCACCTTCGACATAGTTCCTATTTTTTTTTATTCGTGCACCTCGTTCTCAAAGTTCTCGTTTAGGTTCATGAACATTCAATTCACTCGTATCTATATTCTGCATACTGCAGATTTCCCGACCCATCTCTTAAGGGGAATCCATCAGTATTATAAAGGTTTACGTTATTATTTATTGTAAATTAAATTAAATTATGAAGTAAGACAATACTGAATTATATTAAAATATACCAGGTTATACAAAATAAGTATAAATATAATTTGACAAGCACAGAAAATCAACAAATGGGAAAACGTAATCAACTGTAGCATATGACATAATATAGCCCTACAACATTTGCCGCATGGAACGCTCCTGCCATCTAACGGTAAAACTTCGCATAAGATATCCCTATTGGTAGTGAAGAAAGCAGCGCGCGTCGATGCAAACAGCCCACGATCCTCTCACGCCTCTTTCTCCTTTTACTCCTCGCGCAAAGAATTGAAATTGGGTTGAAGCTAATTCCTTACTTTTAAACGACAACCATTAACATTTCATTTGCAACCTTACTCTGCCGTCGCTCATGCAGCAAGCTTGGAATTGTGATCGACACAAAGTTCACGTTTCACGAGCGACATATTCAGCATTTAAGTAGGATAAAATTATCCAGAATTCTAATTCTTTCAAAAAGTTTGAGAATTATTTTATAATTAAAATATATTGATACCGCTTATTATGATTATTTTAACCCACCGGCGTAGCTCAGTCGGCTGAGACGCTTTTCTGCCGATCCGGAATTGCGCTCGGGCGTGGGTTCGATTCCCACTTGGGTCGATTACCAGATTGGGTTTCTTCCGAGGTGTTCCGCAACCTTAAGACGAGTGTCAGGTAATCTATGGGCGCTAAATAACCGAGTAGTTGATACAGCTTCGTTAAATAATCTAGTTAAAAATAATAATTTAAAATATTATATCTTACTATGGGACATTTAATCAAGATTTTTTAATTTAAGTTCTGAACATTGCCGTCTTCCATTTATTAATGATAATATCCTTTTACCTATATATTATTTTAATGTACCGAAGTACATATGATATTTCCATGCAGATATTCTGCGTCATGATACGATGAAAGAGTAATGGAACGGAGAAAAATTCTCTCCGGCGCCGGGATTTGAACCCGGGTTTTCAGCTCTACGAGTGCGCCTCAGCACATGTGTGGACTTCGGTCCTACGTTCATAGACATCTATGACGTAGTGCAGAGGGCGGCCACTAGAGGGAACCCAAGAGTTGGAACTTAAACTGAGACGATTCTGTCCGACACGGGGATGGGTATGCGGTGTGGCTTAGTGGATAAAGCATCAGCACGTAGAGCTGAAAACCCGGGTTCAAATCTCGGCGCCGGAGAGAGTTTTTCTCCGTTCCATTACTCTTTCATTCTTTTATTTATGTATTGTTAAATTATTAATGTTATGTTATGTATGTAAACAAACTTCCCTAAAATAGGGGTTGCCCTAAAGGACAACGTATACCAAATACCCAAGTATTAGTAATGCGTACAATTTTATGAAAATGTTTTCGTGAGAAATATAATTATTATTGTTATTGTGTTATTAATTTATTTTATAAATGTGATTTCTCAGAAGATAGATTGAATATTTTAGAGCTGTCAAAGAAACAGTCTTGGCCAAAGAGGATTCAAGATTGAACTCTTTACAGAAATTTATATATATATATATATATATATATATATATATATATATATATATATATATATATTTGTAATCGTGCCTCTACCACCCACTAATAACCCAATAATTTCAATAGTTTGTAACTTATACTTACATAAGTTGGATAAAAAGTAATGGCAACACTGCTGTCACGTGACGATGGTGCGTTCGAGAGCTACCAGCTGTGTGGACATGAACAAGGACTGTTAGATGAGTTAGTGCAGCCAGCGGCGACAGTACTCCATCAATCTACTGCAGTGTGTATAACGTTCACTTTCATAGGGATAGTGCGAGCGCCCTAAGACCATCCTTACAAAACTAGACCAACGTTCCTAGATCAAAATTGAAATGACACGAGGTCATAGTGCACAAAAATGTTTTCAGGGACTGCGTGAAGCATGTGGCGATGCAGCGTTGCCATATCGCACAGTTGCACGATGGGTTAAAGCGTTCCGGGAAGGCCTTGTTGCACCGGTACCAAAGGGAAGGTGACGACTTTCTTGGACGAATCGTCGCTATGGACGAAACCTGGACTCGCTCGTATGAACCAAACTTGAAACGCCAATCAAATGAATGGAAGCATCCCGTTTCTCCTCGTCCAAAGAAAGTGCGCCCTACACAAAGTGCTGTGAAGGAGATGTTCATTGTGGCGTATGACATTGATGGGGTAATACTGCACCACGCTGTACCTCCAAGGCAGACGGAAAACGCGGACTACTGGAACATCCACCGTACTCACCCGATAAGATCCATGCGATTACGATCTTTTCACCAAAGTGAAAGAACCACTGCGAGGGACCCGGTACAATACCAGAGATGAACTTATCCGTGCTTTAGGGCGGTCAATACGGAACATCAACAAAGATGGACGCGCTGATGGTGTACGACGCCTTCCAAACATTTGGCTAAAAGTAATAAATAAGGGGGCGACTATATAGAAGGTACGTAAATGTTGTACCCCTGTGAATAAAGCCATGTCAGAAATATCGAACTGTTGCCATTACTTTTTATCCAACCCTAGTATGTAAATAATAAGGAACAGTTTGATCATAAATTTGATTCTTGTCATTGTTGACATCTTCCGGTTGAGTTAATTCTAATTTAACTGTTAATAATTCTCTTTAACCCTTGGTCCCGTGGAGCAGAGGAAAATTGCTGATGTGGGATACGACATGCGTGGATACCTTAGCTCCATCCCACTTGCCATCATCTTCTAAGATCGCAAGCTCTGCCGCAGAATCTGTCGTACGCAGTAAACGTCGTAAATACGTACATCTAGTAGACAATTACATCTTCATCGTTTTTGCTGTCGAAACAATAGGCTCCTGGTGTAAAGAAGCAAAAGACCTGGTTTCGAAATTGGCAGAAGTTTGGTGACTGTTACTGGAGACCCTCACTGCACCAATTACCTACGACAACGAATAGCAGTAGCCATCCAACGTGGAAACGCAGCCAGCATTTTGGGAACCTTTCCAGACGCCAATTCTCTGGATGAGATTTTCTCTATCTGAATGTCTGAAAGCAAGACAAGGGTGAAGTACGAAGCCCCTAGAATGAAGATAAAACTCCACTCACGGCAAGAATCGAACCACGGACCGCTTCGTTGAAAAACACACGCACTATATAGAGAGAAATAGTGACAGACCATAAATTCAACCTCGAAAATCGAAAAATCGAAAGAGAATTGGGAGGATAAATTTAAATGGTACGCAAAACGCGTCCTTGCAAGGGGTTGGGGGCTGTACAAAACTAAATATGTGAGCTCCAAGCCTGTTGGCCACTAGTCTCACTCCGGGTTACGCTGCTCCACTGAAGGAGCTCTAGAAAATTTTGAAGGGGAAGCCGAAATTGGACGTAACCTCTTAGGTACCACATACACGAGGGGGACTGAGATTTGATCAAGTGATCACGGAACGGGGCGAGGAGGAGATGGCTGGTGGTTGCCGTTAGGATGGCAAGACGCTGTCATCTGTTGTTCGATGACAAGGCATGAGAAGGCCGTCGGAAGAAGTGCCGTGAAATCTAAATTTGCAATTCGAGAAGTCCCTGTCCTTTCAAATTGCGAGTAATTGAGTGACCTCGTACATTTAATAGACAATTTATAGGTTCTGAACTAGGGCATACGTCGTTTACAAGAAAAGGGGAATATAAATGGGGAAGGGCATATAGGTCCGTGGCCCATTTCTTATAGGGCTCATCCCGACATTTGTCTTACGCCTTAGGAAAACCACGGAATACCTTAGGCAGGATGAGTTGTCTCATATATAAGAGACTAGCCAATTTGGCTATTATGTAGGAGGTGATTGTTGTCATGAGCCTTGTTGAATCGTCTCAATTTAGAGACCAGCCATTTGGCCTTATGGTGGCTCAATTACGAAGAGAGGGGAGAGATGTGATTATTAATTAATTTAGAGTAGTTAGGGAGATTCATGGAGTTATGAGTGCAGGTCCGTGGCCCATTTCTTTTAGGGCTCATCCCGACATTTGTCTTAGCGCCTTAGGAAAACCACGGAAAAACCTTAGGCAGGATGAGTAAATTCAACCTGTTAGTATTAGTAATATTCATTCAGTATTTATTCATTTAACCTGGTAGAGATTAGGCCGTCAGGCCTTCTGTCCCTCTACCAGGAAATTCCAAGCATAGTATAAAGAATAAAAGTACAATTAGTATTAATTAAAGTCTAAAAATTCCTCGGGATATGATGAAATTACTTGTGTCCATGTAACTGATTTTTAGATTCCGTTTGTTTTCTGTTATGCATCACACTATAAACAAAATTATTCTAAAAAAGCGCAAGTCATGATGGAAGTAACAATTTACAACACAAACAGTATAGCGATCTACACATTAGTCAGTCCACTTTAACCCTTAAATTGGCAAAGCTTCATTTCTCACACTAGTTTATTAAACCGTGTCGGACCGTAAAGAAAACAACTATCGCAATGTCCATATTTTATATGTTGTGCAATATTATAGTATTGTGAAATTTTAATTTTCCTACCAATTTTTTTCTATTGTTCTATTAAAATTATAGCATATATAGCCTATTAACCTGTTGTATCCTATAGGATACATTGCCAATTTAAAGGTTAAGGAGAGATTGCCTATGCATTACATTAGACAATTAAGTAGGTATATTTTGTGAACTAACATGTCGACTAACAAGGGCCGGTGAAATTTTTTTTTAGATAGTGGCAATAAAGTAACTAATATAATACCCAAACATTTATTTAACCTAAGCAGTCGTGAATTTAAAAATGGCTATTATAGTTCTTCCATTACTAAGCCTTTTCGTGAAATAAAAGTAGGCCTGTGTTTTTTTTAACTCTGACGTTTTTCCTACAGTAATCTCACTAGAGGTTTTGATTTATCTACAGAAAATCAAAACTCGAGTGGGATTTAATTGACTATTGCACGATTAGAAGAAAGTATATAAAGAGTAGGAGAAATAAAGTTCACTAACACAATAAAATATTAATTTCCTTACAAAAATAGTAAACTGTCTTGAAAATGGATTATTATACCATCTCATCATTACAAAATATTCCGCTAGATGGCAATAGTGTCTTATGATTAGTGTTCTCTTGTTACCGGTTGTGCCAACTTTACATTGTTCATTGAACTCTATGGACGATTACTAGTCAAGAAGGCTTTGTTGATTCATATTACTATGATGTACCGAAGTTCATTATATTGTTTCAGTGCAGTAATTCTGTGACTCCAGGTGCAGAATCGGTAGAACGGAGAAAAATTCTCTCCGGCCGGGACTCGGCGTCATCTCATTGCCGTTGATGTCATGAAACTACCGTGTCCACGAAAATAAGAGCGTTCCGGTTCTTGAAAGCGCCCATTTCGAGCTCTGGGTGACATATTCTGTGAAAGTATTTCAGCAAGACAATATGTGGCCAGAAAGAATTAAAGGTCTCTTAATTTACTTCGAAGATATACACCGCCTGCGCTTTTATCTCCCTTGGTTAATAAATTGCTTTCATTCTGTTGTAAAATTGTGCTATATAGTAAAAATGCATACGGGACATTCCATATGAAATCGATCAGTAAAACCTCGCATTTTTATACTCTAATTTTTCCCTACTTATACAAGGTGCTGAGGGGAGTGCATTTTCAAAAATATACTATCGAAAGCCAAACGGTTTTCGTATTATTGAGCGACAAATTTAGCGTATTTTATAAAAACAAACCTCTTTCAGCGCTCAGAACTCTGGAACCATTTACTGCAGAACATTGAACGGGAGCTCATTTTGAAGCTGACAGTTGGTAGGTTACGATAAGAAGTAATCATTTTTATTGTATACAGAGAGACAGATAATCTGATTTTACTTACTTTTAGGCTTTTTGCCAATTTGTAAAAATGTAAAAAAATATTGAGAAAAAACCTTGCATTATTAAGAGGGATTCGGCATTGTTTGCTTAGTGGTACGGCAATAAGTTTCGAGGGTATTAAATAGATTATTTTCACACGCCTAGACTTGAACGGCGGAGTACCGCACGCACTGGCCGAGAGCTGAAGATAAGCGAGCGTTGGGCGTCATTTTACTCCTGTGTTTATGAAAACCTGTGATAAAGCTACCACAGCCATGACTGCTAGACGACACATCACGTGTTTGTCTCCTGGCCTTGCTTGTCTCGGCTAGCTCCCGCCTCACAGTCAGCTGGTTAGTTCACGCGCGTACTATTTATTTTCTTTATTTGATATTTTCAATACTTTATCAACATGCCATCAGTAAAAAATATGTGTTTATTTGTACTTTCAATGCGGAATCTAACTATATATTTTTAAAATATTTTTTCCTAGCCAAAGGCGTCTTAATGAGGAAAAATTTAAATTTCTCCATTTCCATAAAAAGTAAGAAAATCTGTTTATATGTCAATATAAACTTTAATTTCTCAGCATCAAAATAAACCATGATTTTGATCATTGGGTGAAAGGGTTTCGGAGCTACAACAGTTTAAAGTTGCTAATTTTATGAAAATACGATAAATTTAAATATTTTTAATTTAAACACTATGAAGTTCTGATGCCTCAAACTTTGCACAAAGAATTGTATCACAGTTCTCTACGTACAAAAAAGTTTCATTGTATTTAGAAATTGCAAGGTCAATTTTCTCTATATTTCGGTCGATTTGAGACGGAATAGCTCATCCTACGTATCAAGACTGAATCTGTAAGCGTCTTTTAACATTACGGAATATCTACATTTCATAGCAGGGCGGTAGTCAGAGAAGCTCTTGGAAGTGATAATCGAGGCAGTTTTACCAACATTACAATAGTGGCACGCCACGCTATCTCTGATTCTTTCTTTGTAGAAACAGCAACGATCAATCAGCTGACAAAATATGAAAGTGAGAGCGCAGGACATGTTGCATATCTGCCAGGAGATATTTCAACTCTACTGCAGTCATACTCGTACGAGAAGTTTCCCCCTACCAACCACTCATGTGTAACTCAGGATCTTGTGCAGGCGTCATCCACTTTCAAACAACATATTTTACTGTTATTATGCATCATAGCGGAATCACAAGCGACCGAATTTATTTTCCAAATTGCAAAAGTTTCCGCATTATATTAAAATTATACGTGTCAAAAAATTCCATTAAGATCATACAACACAGCCCTGGGGACTAACAAGCCGAGAGGAGGGGGGAATAAACTTCCTCCTTTATACGTAGAACTAGTTACAGCGCTGTCAGGTACTTGTAGTTGCATCAGTGGCGGATTTCATAGCTGTAATCAATCACAGTTTCTGTCCGCATTTCATGGAAGAAAGCAGCGACTACAAAATAAATGTTGTTTATACTTTTTAACCAATATGATTTTATCTCACTTTATTAATAACTAGACAGTGGATGCGGGATGACTTATCGTTGAATGTAGCTGCACATTTACTATATGTTACATTTTTTCATTCAGACCATTAGCTGAACAGGTTTTAAATGTAAACAGACGACGTCAACATGCTACTGTATCTCCGTACAGTCAGAAGGAAAAGAAAAATAACGTACTGTAGTACATACCTTGCAAGGTTCAGTCCTCGTCATCATTGATGTAATTACCAGCGTTGCAGTAAACGACGATATATTCTCGTAAGTTGTCGAAGCTGAATCGTCTTCGCCTATCGCTTAAACAGTTTTTGTATCGAGAGCATTTCTGAAGAAAACCTCTAAAATGGGGATCACTCAATTTCTTTAGAGGAATATTTGTACTGAGCATCATGTTGCAAGTGTCGTTAGACCCGCACTGATGATGGTGATGGTGATGATGATGATGGTGATGATGATGATGGTGATGGTGATGATGATGATGGTGATAGTGATGATGGTGATGATGGTGATGGTGATGGTGATAGTGATGATGGTGATGATGGTGATGGTGATGATGATGGTGATGATGGTGATGATGATGGTGATGATGATGATGGTGATGATGATGATGATGGTGATGATGGTGATGATGATGATGATGGTGATGATGATGATGGTGATGGTGATGATGATGGTGATGATGATGATGGTGATGATGATGATGATGATGGTGATGATGGTGATGATGATGATGATGGTGATGATGATGATGGTGATGATGATGATGATGATGATGGTTCCTCAGATTTCATTTCAACGTATTTCCTGTGCGATGCACTGTTGCAATGTTTCTCTATAGCCTGAGTTGTTCTGGTTTTTATTTCAATTTTACATACATTACACACGATATTGTCTTCGTTAATACATAAAATGCCACTCTCATACTTCTTAATTGCATTTCGTATCTCTGAGCGAATTTAACGTTTTGGCTTCTACATTATGAATGGATCAGCACAACATATTCAACTCGTACTAAATACTTGAGCAGGATAACACAACTGCACACATTGCGTTGCAATGTGGACCGGGGTTCCTTCGTTATGTACGTTGCTGTACTCGCCAGATACACAAAAGACGGACGGCGCGGCATGTGCCATATACTCCGATACGAAACAACTTCACCTTTCCTTAAGTCATCCCGCATACACTGTCTAGTAATAACTAAACAAAATAAATTACAGAATTATTCTCTTGGACTACAGTTAGCAATTCGAGCGCACTGAAACTGAAAACAGTTTTTTAGCTTTGTTCTATTTATAGATTATTACACAGTGTTACACAAGCTCATTAATTTCCATCTCATATTTATGCAAATAAAATTTCTAGTGTATTATTACCATCAGAACAAAAGTGAGAAATCTCCTCTGAATTGAATGTGATATCAGTCTGTGTAACGAATATTCAGTTCAGATTTAACAAGATTCTTTATCAAAAATAGTCACTTTCTCGTAGTAATTATATTTCACTTCACAACTACTGAAACTTTTTTTTTATTTATATGTTGAACGTTGTTTATGTTTCTAAATAGCCTATAACAGCCGTGACGAAAATGTGACTCGCGAGCACACTGTGGCTCGCAATGATAACTATGCATTTCTCTCGCTTCCTACCTACAACCCCCACCCTCTCACTCACTGGAGTCAAACTCCGTCCCATTAGTATTTGTCTCTGACCAGCGAGTGGCGTATCGTCGCAATGTCTCTCTCGAAACCATGTACCTCTACAAAAACGAAAGTTCCAAGTAGGATGGGAGGACGCATTTTTTGCTGCCGATATGATGAGAATATTAAATGTATGATTTGTTCACAAGTATTACGAGGAAAACGGCATTATACTACATGTTACTGATGAAACATTAAAAGGTTAAGTGTTATTAGCATTATTATTATTATTACTATTATTATTATTATTATTATCATCATCATTATCATCATCTCTGTACGTCGATCCCTTTTCAGCAGATGTACGAATAATGCGGTTAGATCATCAATTTAATTTAACTCACAGATTTACAATGTGATGTTAAATGAGAGAAAGCTAGATGTAAGGACTTGACAAATGTTGAACTTTTCAAATCTTTGGAAAAAATAAATATTTGAAGCTTCGTTCTTTCGCTTGCTCTGTTGAAGCCATGTTCGCTGTAACTTACGTTTGTGAAAAATTATTTTCAACAATGAAAATACTAAAAACCAAATTTAGATCACGACTAACAGACAAATACCTTCGTGATCAACTACGACTGGCAGTAAGTGACATAATTCCTGATTTTGAAACTCTGTCGCAGAGACATTCTGAAGACAGTTAATTGTAGGTTGTGATAATGTGTCCTATGTTTTCTTGTTCATTTCTTTCTTCGTTACACGTACTAAACATTAGTTTGTAGCCTTGTACTGTATAAAATTATATTTAAGTGCTTGACATAAGGAAAATGAAAATCCGTTAATAAGTCAGACAGTTGCATCACTTTCCCTTCGTATGTCCGCCTCCCTCCATAGGTGCTATGCACGTTGCAGGTTACACAGTGGCTCGGCGCACGATCACATTTTCGCCACGGCTGGCCTACAACGTAAATGTATGTGAATAAGGCATTTCTTTTTTTGTTTATAAATCATCTCGCGGCCGCCCTCAACTCTTTACACCACCCTCCAGGGAGTCGCGATTCATACTTTGGGAACCACAGTTGTATAACATTTAAAGTGCATTTCTTTACTGTTAATTTTAAGTGTCTGTGAGTTTACAGTAAAGACAGCTTGAGCAGATGTTGCCCTCGCCTATGATATCCACTGTTCTACGACAGTGACGTCAAAGCAAGCGCATTTTTCTGACGTTGACGTCGTGCACGGGAAGCAAGCGCTAAGTATGGAAAGAGGAAGGGTTGTGTATATGAATAAGCAGCCTGTTGGATTAAGAAAACAGTGGTGCACAAACTTCAAACGGAACGTGAAATTTTATGTCGTTAATTTTAATGGCTTCTTTCTGTTTAATATCATCTATATTGTCTGTAAAACAAAAGTACTAACACTGATTTCTTAATATTGCACTTGTGTTTTAAATCTTAATACCATAATAGAGAATTAAGAAGGAATATTCACTTAAATTCCATAGTAGTATAATATTATACTGTATTAAGTGGATGAAACACATCATTCATAAAGAAAGTGATATTCCAAAGAAAGAGATTGAGTATGACATGATAAGTTGGAATTTATATTGATGGTATCTTTAGCCTTACAAAAGTAATCAATAAACCAATGAAAACAATATTACAGTACAAAGCAAAGTTACCTAGGTACTGTATCTGTTTTAAGTGTAACTAATATTACATAACAAAACTCTTATCGCATTATGCTTTTAAGGTGATATTTGTGAGCATCTTCCTATCATCAGAATATTAAATTATTTTCTCGAAATCTGCTGAAGCTATAGAGCTGACATTTTTACAACACATGGACACGTATCTTTTTGCTTATGATGTAACAGTAGTTGCTTTGTTAATTCATTTCCTTACAAACAATTTCCATGCGAATATTTTCAAAATTTTCAATACACTATCTTCAGTAATACGTATATACGGTATATTAGATTTACGAAAACATTCTGTAAGGCTACTAAATAAATAGGCCTATACCTGAAAATTTCACTTTTCTATACGAAAAGTTGAGAAAATATTTATTTTGAATAAAAATTGAACTTGTGAAAAATGAGCATTAAAATTAAAAGTTACATTCTTATAATGCACTTATAGTTCTCAGGCAAATCTAAAAATTACCATGGATACAGTTTTAATAAGTTCTCTTCCCTTTATCTATTGAATCAGTGCTGGCCATCCCTGAATATAGCTCGACCAAGCGGCATATACCACCTCTTTCGTCTGTCTCTTTCCTTTCCGCTGTAAAGCGCTCAGGCTCTCCTGGGCTCTAAAGCGCGCGTTTACTCCTGTGGGCATCAATTGACATGCCTGGTCTACGATATATCCAAAATAAAATTCATCATTACCGGTGCAGAAACACGTGGGAAAGTCCTGTATAAGTTGCAAACGCGACGAAGCAAGTAACAGCGTAGAATACTACACGTTGCACTTGGTTTGTTGTGCGCAGTGTGCCACCTTTTGCGCAGCGGGGTGGCAGCCATCTTCGGACCGCAGTCGGGGCAGACGGCCAGCCACGTGCAAAGCATCTGCGACACCATGGAGATCCCGCATCTGGAGACGCGCTGGGACTACCGGCTGCGACGAGAGAGCTGCCTCGTCAACCTGTACCCCCACCCCACCACGCTGTCCAAGGTCAGACTATAGTTACCGCAACTGTTCTTGGCCGTGATTGCTCAAGTCACTGGATATGAATTACTTTAATTTCTTAGTAACGCTTAAGGAATTATGTGTCATGAAAAAGTTGAGGAAAGGTGTTAACTGCGTTGCAAGCACTTAGCAGAACACTAAATTAAAGTCTTACACATTAAACATGTAATTTCAATGCGAAATAAAACATAAACAATTTAAAACAATGCTTTCTACGAAATTACTAATCAAAATTACCTTCATCTTTATATAACTATTATACAGGGTGGGTCAAAAGTCGCTTTCCCTAAACACTTCCTTACATTTAATTACACACACCTTCATCTCAAACAGCAGAAATAACTAAAATGCTCTCTCAATTAATATCACTCAATAAAAGAATTGTATTCCAATGGATACCATCCCATTGTGGAATCCTGGGAAACGAGAATGCGGATGCTTTAGCAAAGAAGGGCAGCACTGCTACTTACAGACCTGTTACTAAATCTACGTATTACTCTGTGAAGAGATTTATTAAATCTACATACTTAGACTTCAACAAACAAAATTTGATAACACAATCCCAAGGGAAAAATGGAACTCTCTGCATCAAAATCCACAGTTAATTCCCGATTTACCACGAAAATCGTCTGTAGCTGCATTTAGATTGGCAACAGGCCATGACTGTTTGGCCAAACACCTGCATAGAATTGGAATATATCAGTCCCCTAACTGTCCATTGTGCAACTCAAACCAAGAAATGGATTCGGAACACCTCAAAATCTGTGCTTCAGGTGGCTGACCATGATAATATCTTTGAAAAATATTGGAGTGCAAGAGGTCAAATGACTTTATTGTCAAACGCCTGGCATTAGAAAACAACAACACATTTAATTACATGCAATTTACATGTGACTACACATTCCTTTACAGATTTTGTCCATAATGCAGGCCCTGTTTCTCGATACCCAATTCACAACGTTTAGACACTGATTTACAGATGGCAGAACATAACTCAGGATTTTAATAGATTTTCACGAATGACTGTCGCAACTGATGCAGATCCTGATGTTTATGAGCAAAAACATCATTTTTCAGGATACCCCAAAGCGAAAAATCACATGTTATCAGGTCACATGATCTAGGTGCCCATTCTGTCGTGCCACAAAGACCAATCCATTCATGGAATTATTGGTTCAAGAAGTCCTCACTCCTACACCGAAATGAGATGGTGCTCCATCCTGTTGCCATAGTAACTGCATTTCGGCAAAACGAGGGCTGTTTCAAAGTTCAGGAATAATCACCTCTTCTAAAATCCGAAAATACCGGTCGGGTAGGTAACAGCTGTATCCAGCAAGGTGACGTCATATACGTGACGCAGTGCTCCCAATACTAACGCAGTCTAGCGGGATAAAAGCGCAACGTCGACCTTAAATTATTTGATAAAAGAGGAATGTTTGTTTTGTCGTCTTTTACCATAACTTAAATTTAATTCTTATACTTTTGGAACACCCGGTATAAACATTATAATTTTTAATTTGCTTGATTTGTAATGAATGCATTTGGAATTCATGGCATATTTAACTAATTGCATTAGATTTAAAAGGTATAGTGAAGACTGATAAGCTAATACAATAACATTATCTGTGCTTATCTGTTTAACAAATATTGGTTGTTATAATCCTTGCCACATTAGTTTATTCAGTAGACAACTACCCACCACCTACGACTACAGAGATGCCATCACAGTACATACGATATTGGATCACCTTCATTCTAGTAGCATTGGACACTACCACAGATGGTCCAATATATAGTAATTGTAACAATATTGCACATGTTTTAATGTTTTTGTATTTTAATAACCTTTGACCATGGCTCATATAGCCCTTGTTTTAATATTTTAATCAATTTATGTTCAATATTTATCACCATAGAGACTGATTCATCTATTTGGTACTATATACACATGTACCAATTTCATTCATGTAATTAGGCATATAACTTTTCTGAAGATGGCTTATTCAAGCCGAAAACGTTAAAAAAACTGAATAAACTAGGCCTAATGTGACAAGTATTATAACAACCAATAATTGCACAGACGGATCCTGATTACTCCTAATGTAATTGCATTAGAGCTAATCAATATATTGCAAATACGAGAAAGAAGTGCTGTCTAAAGGCACGCGAACTTTAACTTCTGGTATTAGGCACCAGGCAGAGGAAGTGCAGGCTGTAAACCGTGACTAGCCTATGGAACTTTTCGTAAATATCAATTTCTATCAATAACTGTGGAAAATGCATCATCAGAGAATAGGTGTCACTACACGAAATCGATCTTCCCAGATAATTTTAGGATGTAGAGAGGATCTAATGTCCGGTGATAAGCACTTCCATTTGTTATCACTACTTCGCCTCAGTCACGGCGCTACATTAATTCTTACTGATTTTATTTGATATGGAATTCAGTTTTACGTCCGCAGGCATACGTGGACCTGGTGCGGGCGTGGGGCTGGAGGTCCTTCACCATCATCTACGAGAACAACGAGGGGCTGGTGCGCCTGCAGGAGCTGCTCAAGGCACACGGCCCTTCAGAGTTCCCCATCGCGGTGCGCCAGCTGGGGGAGGGCACTGACTACAGGTACGTGACTACAGAGTATAGCAACGTGACTACAGAGTATAGGAACGTGACTACAGAGTATAGGAACGTGACACGTAGACTACAGGTACGTGACTACAGAGTATAGGAACGTGACACGTAGACTACAGGTACGTGACACGTAGACTACAGGTACGTGACTACAGAGTATAGGAACGTGACACGTAGACTACAGGTACGTGACTCAGAGTATAGGAACGTGGCACGTAGACTACAGGCACGTGATTACAGATTACAGGAACGTGGCACGTATACTACAGGTACGTGACTCACAGATTACAGGAACGTGACACGTAGACTACAGGTACGTGACTCACAGGTTATAGGAACGTGACGCGTAGACTACAGGTACGTGACTCACAGATTATAGGAACGTGACACGTAGACTACAGGTACGTGACTCACAGCTTATAGGAACGTGACACGTACACTACAGGTACGTGACTCGCAGATTATAGGAACGTAACACGTAGACTACAGGTACGTGACTCACAGATTATAGGAACGTGACACTATACTACAGGTACGTGACTACAGATTATAGGAACGTGGCACGTAGACTACAGGTACGTGACTCACAGATTATAGGAACGTAACATGTAGACTACAGGTACGTGACTACAGAGTATAGGAACGTGACACGTAGACTACAGGTACGTGACTCACAGAGTATAGGAACGTGACACGTAGACTACAGGTACGTGACTCGCAGATTATAGGAACGTAACACGTAGACTACAGGTACGTGACTCACAGATTATAGGAACGTGACACTATACTACAGGTACGTGACTACAGATTATAGGAACGTGGCACGTAGACTACAGGTACGTGACTCACAGATTACAGGAACGTGACATATAGACTACAAGTACGTCATCACAGATTATAGGAACGTGACACGTAGACTACAGGTACGTGACTCACAGATTATAGGAACGTGACACGTAGACTACAGGTACGTGACTCACAGATTATAGGAACGTGACACGTAGACTACAGGTACGTGACTACAGATTATAGGAACGTGACACGTAGAGTATAGGAACGTGACACGTAGACTACAGATACGCAACTCACGGATTATAGGAACGTAACACGTAGACTACAGGTACGTGACTCACAGATTATAGGAACGTGACACGTAGACTACAGGTACGTGACTCACAGGTTATAGCAACGTGACAAGTAGACTACAGGTACGTTACTCACAGATTATAGGAACGTGACACGTAGACTACAGGTACGTGACTACATATTATAGGAACGTGATACGTAGACTACAGGTACGTAACTCACGGATTATAGGAACGTGATACGTAGATACAGGTACGTGACTCATAGATTATAGAAACGTGATACGTAGACTACAGGTACTTGACTCACGGATTATAGGAACGTAACACGTAGACTACAAGTACGTGACTCACGGATTATAGGAACGTGACACGTAGACTACAGGTACGTGACTCACAGATTATAGGAACATGACATGTAGACTACAGGTACGTGACTCACAGATTATAGGAACGTGACACGTAGACTACAGGTACGTGACTCACAGATTATAGGAACGTGACACGTACACTACAGGTACGTGACTCACAGATTATAGGAACGTGACACGTAGACTATAGGTACGTGACTCACAGAGTATAGGAACGTGACACGTAGATTACAGGTACGTGACTCACAGAGTGTAGGAACGTGACACGTAGACTACAGGTACGTGACTCACAGATTATAGGAACATGACATGTAGACTACAGGTACGTGACTCACATATTATAGGAACGTAACACGTAGACTACAAGTACGTGACTCACGGATTATAGGAACGTGACACGTAGACTACAGGTACGTGACTCACGAATTATAGGAACGTGACACGTAGACTACAGGTTTTTCTAAATATGCTATTGCTTATGGAAAAAAAATATTTCATTTTATTGAAAAATTGAGCGATACATTTCATTTTGAAATACGCAAATTTTTCAAAATATTTTTATTAATAACTCAGAAACTAATTGACTCTCAGAAATGAAGCTTCACCACATCATTATCTATCACACCGTGATTATTTGTACAAAAAATCAAAGATGTAGCTTGAAAAATGTAGAAAACAGAAATTTCACCCGTCATCCCCTTAACAGGGATTGCTCTCAACCAACCCTCCAGGGTCGCAGTCAATGCTGTTGAGTTCGCGCACCTAATAATAACAACAATACTGACTCCATGACGAGCGTGTGCACGTGCCATATGCGCAAAATGGCAACACCGCGAGCGAAGACGTCCGCTGCGACGAGCGAGACAATTCGAGCAGCTGCCGGCTGCGCGCAGCACCGGCATAAGTGTCGCCTCACGCTCCTGACCTGCCAACACAGCAGGCTTAGGACCCGCGGGAATTTCTTGAAAAGGACATTTAGTCTGCGAACATACGGTTCCATTTTTTCAAGTTCGTGATGAAATTTAAGTTGTGTAGGGAAAAAATCAAATCCTGTGTACATTATTGTCCGCAACAAATATACAGTATTCGATTAAATGCTCGTTTCGAGAAATTCCAGCACCGTGTGGACGGATCCTTACACTATACATCCGCGTATCGATATTTCTAGACTTATGGTGGGACTACCATGACGTGCAGTCAGCATTTACCGTGTCTCACGTGACAAAATCCTGCAAAAATGCATTACACTGCAGAAGTCAAACTTCAACTAATAAATAATAATAATAATAATAATAATAATAATAATAATAATAATAATAACGTAACAATTTATTTATTATTAATATTAATGTACTAAGCAACAGTGGTTAGCCAATCACAGGCTAGCACAACATATACACTAATAATTAGGGCAGTGACATCGATGTTAAATGTTAAATGTAATGTTTTATTTAACGACGCTCGCAATTGAAGAGGTTATATCAGCGTCGCCGGATGTGCCGGAATTTTGTTCCGCAGGAGTTCTTTTACACGCCAGTAAATCTACTGACATGAGCCTGTCGCATTTAAGCAAACTTAAATGCCATCGACCTGGCCCGGGATCGAACCCGCAATCTTGGGCATAGAAGGCCAGTGCTATGTGACATCGATATATTTGTATTAGTATGAGGTGAACATAAGACGCCGGTGAGAATGTACTGTAGTCGGCGTTAAGTACAGCAGCGGAAGCGAATTTGAGACACGCCTAAGTAAGCACGTTCCGTGTTTTGTATGCGATTATTGCGTGTTATAAAATGAAGACAATACTATCATTGTATATAAGGGTTAATATCGGAAAAGTCTAAAATACTGGTGAGGTTGAGAATAATTGTTGGAAATCATACTTAAATTGTCACAAATGTGGTAAAACGTAAGTATGAAAAGATGTTTTTTAATAGGCTATTTATAGTTTTGCATTACAGGTTTAGAAAGCCGAAAACGTATATGGCGTACAATTTTGCTTTCTCTATATTTAACTGTTACATCAATTTATTTGTCACATCAATTTCGTACCTTACTTTTCTTCCATGTTGTTTGCCTGGTTTCGGTTCCTGCTGCAATGAACAAAAACATTCATTTTCAAAGTTTCAAATGACAATGACAGCGGAGTGTCGGATAGTACAGAGTGATTTATATAGAACTGACACATTTCTTTCCTTAATCATCCTGCCTAAGGTTTTTCCGTGGTTTTCCTAAGGCGCTAAGACAAATGTCGGGATGAGCCCTAAAAGAAATGGGCCACGGACCTGCACTCATATCCCCATGATTCTCCATAATTACTCTAAATTAATTAACAATTACATCTCTCCCCCTCTTCGTAATTGAGCCATCATATAGCCAAATGGCTTGTCTCAAAATTGAGACGATTCAACAAGGCTCATGACAACAATCACCTCCTACATAATAGCCAAATTGGCTAGTCTCTTATATATGAGACAACTCATCTTGCCTAAGGTATTCCGTGGTTTTCCTAAGGCGTAAGACAAATGTCGGGATGAGCCCTATAAGAAATGGGCCACGGACCTATATGCCCTTCCCCATATATATTCCCCTTTATTATAAACGACGTATGCCCTAGTTCAGAACCTACAAATTGTCTATTAAATATACGAGGTCACTCAATTAGTCGCAAATTGAAAGGACAGGGACCTCTCAAATTGCAGATTTAGATTTCACGGCGCTTCTTCCGACGGCCTTCACCTGCTTTGTCATCGAACAATAGATGACAGCGTCTCGCCATCCTAACGGCAAACACCAGCCATCTCCTCCTCGCCCCGTTCCGTGATCACTTGATCAAATCTCAGTCCCCTCGCGTATGTGGTACCTAAGAGGTTACGTCCAATTTCGGCTTCCCCTTCAAAATTTTCTAGAGCTCCTTCAGGGGAGCAGCGTAACCCGGAGTGAGACTAGTGGCCAACAGGCTTGGAGCTCACATATTTAGTTTTGTACAGCCCCCAACCCCTTGCAAGGAAGCGTTTTGCGTACCTTTTAAATTTGTCCTCCCAATTCTCTTTCGATTTTTCGATTCTTTTTCTTTCATTAATTGTTTCTAAACGAATTGTGCTAGCGACAACTTATTATACCTAAAATGTAGAGGAATTTTGGGAGATTATTTACCTCTATAGCAAATGTTGAAAATGTACTTCATCTGTGAACCATGTGATGGACAATATGGCAGGATTTTGCACAATGAACGTCTGAAACCAACGACAATAATTCAATCTTTTATCCTTATCTGGTTCCTGTAGCTGATGAACAACCGTAACCCTATATTGCTTTAGGCTCTCTGACACATTGAGTAGGTGTACCCTGTCTCCAGCGACAAACGTCTTAATGATTTTTTGGGTAACTGCTCCAGTCGTGCTCTTACGTCAACAACAACCGTGGGAAGCCTAGATGAACGATGCTTGCCCTTTTCACTCACCAGAGATCCAGTTGTTTCCAATTTGTTTACCAGTCCCAGTGTTGTGTTTCTTTGGGAGGATTGCGAACACCAAATTCTCTCTGGTATGCCCTTTGAGTAGCTGTGGCCATCGAGATCTCCGGATTTGACAACGCCGGACTTCTTCCTATGGGGTTACTTAAAAGACAGGGTTTACGCCACACGTCCCCAGACATTGGACGATCTGAAGCACAACATCACACAGGAGATTCAAACTAACAACAGAGTCCTCCAACGAGTGGCCAGTAACATGGAACGACGTGTTGAGTTGTGCCTTATGCAGGATGGAGGACATTTTCAACATTTGCTATAGAGGTAAATAATCTCCCAAAATTCCTCTACATTTTAGGTATAATAAGTTGTCGCTAGCACAATTCGTTTTGAAACAATTAATGAAAGAAATGTGTCAGTTCTATATAAATCACTCTGTATAACCTTGTATCGGAAAAACTGCGTTCAACATCGGCTGAAACCAAGGGCGCATATGTAAAATATTTCAAATTATCAGTTTCATTTCTGCATCAAGTATATAACAATCGCACTTATCATCTGATAAAATTTTTGCAATTTTGCATAATGAATTGAAACCACCGTTTGTTTTTGCAATACGCTACAAACACAGAGTGTGTGGGGTTGTTGTCGTGGTCATGGAATAGCTACTGCTCGCTCCTCTCTAGTTCAGGGAAAGGAGACAAAAGACGACCGCAGAAAACAAACGACGTGTCACACGGGCTTACGCGATATGAATGAATATGCTGTACAGCACGTTATACAAATGGAGCTCAGCGCTGGTACTTGTAGCGTTGTTGCGCTGAACGCCGGGCGGTCCAGCAGATCAATAGACGTCACATCGCATTGTACAACCCGTCCCGCAAACATGGCGCGTGACAGAGACGCAGCGAAATATTTACAAGTCGCATTCCGTAGTACGAACCACAACACACCTGCGGCATGCGCCACAAAGCTATAGACATTGGGTCAGCTGCCTACAATAGCTACGGACAGGGTTGCCAGACGTCCTGCATTTCCCAGGATTGTTCTGGATTTTAATGATGTCCTGTGTTCTGGTTTGAGTTGTATTTGTCCCGGAATGTCAAAGAGATTGAAAAAATATATATATCTTAGCCCATTTCTGTAAAATTATCTTCAAAATGATTTCCTCATGTTTTCAAGACCCTGTCCAACCTATGTTTCAACGTCGTCTTGAATGTCGTCTGGCACATCCTATCGGGTTGTATTGAAATAAAAACGGTAATACTATAGTATGTAGTAGGTATTATACCGTATCTTCAGCAAATACCTATAGTAAGGTATTTGTCATCAGTAGAGCTCGGAAGTTTAGGTGCTAAAACTTAAGAATGACATTGAGTGTAGATGAATAGATGTGGTTCCCGTGAGAAGGGTTTTAAGCCTAGTTCACAGGAGTCCGATATGTAATAATAGGCAACAGAGTCACAAGGACTGGGTAATGGATCTTGTAAACCGTGCGTTAATTTGTAAGTGGTAGTTAAGAGGATTAGAGACTTTTAACGGTAGCAAAAGAAAAATACTGAATAACAAGAATGACGTGTCAGAAAAGTGGGGGCATGGCTTCTATTTTATAAACTATACCGAGGAACAATATTAACTTTTAGCACCTAAAATTCCGAGCTCTAGTCTTCACTGTGTTTGGAAACTGATTTATTATTAATAGAATTCAAACAGTGTATTACGCTTTTTTTTTCTGTACAGATTAGGCTATGATATGACAATATGTTTCCAGACTTTATCAATAATTCAAAAGAAATTTCATAAATGAGCAAAAATGTAGCAAAATTAATTCTTTAGGATGAAATACATGAAACGAATATAATCAGCTGTAGTACAAATTGAATTAATTCAAATGTGTAGTCACGTTAAAGTACGCAGTGTCGTCAACTGTCCTGGATTCCTGACGAGAGAATCTGGTAACCTTCGCTACAGAGAGTTCAGATTTTAGAAAATATACGTTGGATATATTATAGATGTCTTCTTAGCGGACATTTCCCTCCGTTTTTAATATAAATTACAGTAAAGTTGGCCTCTTCACATGGCACGAAAGCACTGGAATGAGGTGCTGTGCCCTGGGCACCACGTTCATATCGCCTTTACCCTCAGGGAAAACCCGGTTCTCAATTTGACAGGAGGCTGAGTGAATCTCGGTGCCGTTCTGGAAGTTTGGCAACGAGAAAATTCCGTCACCACTTGGAATCGAACCCCGGATCTTCCAGTCCATAGCCAACTGCTCTACCAACTGAGTTATGGGGTCGCCAATTGCAGTATATTACCCTGATCATATATAACACATGCACTTTCAAGACAACAACTTTCATGAATTTCACTACGCTGCCATCTAGCGACTGCAAAAGAAGTCACGCTACAGCCCTGAGCTGGCATGGAGTAACAGATCGGAGCTGTACTTCCATCTAGCGGTCGTTACCAAAAAAATTCATTTTCGACAGTGGAGATCCTAGTGGCTCATCTCTTTTTCATGTTGCCATTTCATAACATGGGAATGGTTAACCATATACAGGGTGAGCCATAAGTAATGTTATTAGTTCTGGTGGGAGATTCCTTGAGTAATAAGCAACAAAAAGGTCAAATACCATTTTGGAACGTTTTGAATAGTTTTCCAGAAAAACGTGCATTTTAAAATACATTAATTAAGAGATCTTGCAACGCTGCGTCCAGCAGGCAATACGCATTCAGTTGTGTTGCATAGAACATCCCTTTCACCTGGCATATTGAAGGTCGTGAGAATTGAACGGGTTACATCAGCTGCTTGTCTATGCGGATGATGTGGATATGTTGGGAGAAAATCCACAAACTATTAGGGAAAACACGGGAATTTTACTTGAAGCAAGTAATCAGATAGGTTTGGAAGTAAATCCCGAAAAGATAAAGTATATGATTATGTCTCGTGACCAGAACATAATACAAAATAGGAATATAAAATTGTAAAATTCATCTTTTGAAAAGGTGGAAACATTCAAATATCTTGGAGCAACAGTAACAAATATAAATGATGCTCGAGAGAAAATTAAACGCAGAATAAATATGGGAAATGCCTGTTATTATTCGGTTGAGAAGCTTTTGTCATGTAGTCTGCTCTCGAAAAAGTTGAAAGTTAGAATAATTTATAAAACAGTTATGTTACCGGTTGTTCTGTATGGTTATGAAACTTGGACTCTCACTTTGAGAGAGGAACATAGGTTAAGGGTGTTTGAGAATAAGGTGATTAGGAAAATATTTGGGGCTAAGAGGGATGAAGTTACAGGAGAATGGAGAAAGTTACACAACGCGGAACTGTACGCATTGTATTCTTCACCTGACATAATTAGGAACATTGAATCCAGAGGTTTGAGATGGGCAGGGCATGTAGCATGTATGGGCGAATCGAGAAATCGAGAAAAAGTGTTACTTGGGATACCTGGTGGAAAAATATCTTTGGAGAGGCCGAGACATAGACGGGAGGATAATAGGCCTATTAAAATGGATTTGAGGGAGGTGGGATATGATGGTAGAGATTGGATTAATCTTGCTTAGGATAGGAGTCGTTGGCGGGCTTATGTAGGGCGGGAATGAACCTCTGGGTTCATTAAAAGCCGATTGTAAGTAGGAATTAAATCTGAATCTATATTGATAATCTATACTAATAATAAATCTGTAGCCGAAATTTTTCTGGTAATTTTCGATTTTCCAAAAATAATTTGTCCTAACATATATAATTAACCACCCTGAAACCGAAAATCGCTTTTTGAAATTTTTGTTTGTATATCTGTCTGTCTGTCTGTCTGTCTATGTTTGTTACCTTTTCACGCGATAATGGCTGAACCGATTTCGATGAAAATTGGAATGTAAATTAAGTTTGTTGTAACTTAGATTATAGGCTATATGGCATTCAAAATATATTATTTAAAAGGGGGTTATAAGGGGCCTGAATTAAATAAATCGAAATAGCTCGCTTATTATTGATTTTTGTGAAATATGTTACATAACAAACGTTTCTTTAAAAATGATTTCTGATAAGTTTTATTCTCTGAAAAATTTCGATAGGACTGATATTTAATGAGATAAATGAGTTTTAAAATTAAAATAACTGCCATCTAAGGCGGTGTATTGAAATAAAAAACAAATTTCTGTGTTTGCATGAAGTAATATCGGAAGCTAAATTAACAGATTTGTATAATTAATTATTATTTCATCATTGGAAAGTGTAGTTTCTCTGGATGGACATAATGCTATAATGTTATTACAGTAACTTGTGAGTGAATTGAGGACAGGTAAGATTAAAATAGCTTCTTATGCACAGAAAACTTGATAGGTTATTCTGTATATTCATTTCCTGTATTTCTTATAATAATGTTTATGAACATATTCATTTTTATCTCAGATAATTAACGAACAACGAGAGTGTATTGATTTAGTATGCAGTAATAGTACGTTAGCTTAGCAATCCATTATTTTATAATTCAAATTTTAACTATGCTCAATTGAATCGTGTTAAAATACATAAAATACATATGCAATAAATGCAATGCAAAAAAATTGGGTAATGAGCGAAGCAGATTATCTTGCGCTGTTGTAAAAGTTGTTCCTCCTGAGATTCAAGAGCTCCCACAACAAATTAAAAACTTTCTAATTCGAGTTCATCCGTTATCAACACACTTTTTCATAATATAATATAATATAAACATAATAATAAATCTGTAGCCAAAATGTTTCTGTTAATTTTCGCTTTTCCAAAAATAATTGGTAATAACAATTAAGAAACCTGTTAAAGGAATTGTCATTGCACCAAATGAGTAGTCTCTGGATCAAAATGATCGAATTTTAATATTTTAAATACAATTTAAATTAAGTAACATATTAAACGATTTATCCTTCTATCAAACACGAATATTCCCTGGATCAAACGTCCTATTTTAATTGTTTAATTACTTTATACTTATTTCTAACGGGTGCAGCGGAGCGCACGGGTACGGCTAGTTAAACAATATAATTAGATTCAAAATATTCACAAATTTGATGTTCATTGCAGTGTCTAAGATTTTGGCGAAATCAGGAATAAGCGAAATCGGGCTGTGATGTTGATGACGAGTACAGGGTGTTCCTCCGCAGGCCGCTGCTGAAGCAGATCAAGAACTCGGCCGAGTCGCACGTCGTGCTGGACTGCTCCACGGAGCGCATCTACGACGTGTTGAAGCAGGCGCAGCAGATCGGCATGATGAGCGACTACCACAGCTACCTCATCACGTCCCTGGACCTGCACAGCGTGGACCTGGAGGAGTTCAAGTACGGCGGCACCAACATCACGGCGCTGCGCCTGGTGGACCCCGAGAAGCCGGAGCTGCAGAAGGTGGTGCGCAACTGGGTCTACGGCGAGCTGCGCTACGGCCGCAAGCTGGACCTGCCGCCGCCCCGGGTGAGCAGCTTCACGCACGACACTCACTCACAAGCAAGCGTTCTCATGCGGGCAGATCAAAAAGTTCATTTTTTTTCCTCCACCATGTTAATAATGTCAATAGAAGTGCTGATATAGTCCGATCATCGAATCTGTGCCCCTGTAAGATATGCGAACTGAACCTTAATTCCTTTTCAGCCTCGGCAATTCATTTCTCTCCCTGTATTCCTATTTCTCTCTTTTCTACCCCTCTCTCTTTCTCTCCCCCAGTACTCACAATTTTGAGCCTTCTTGCGGGACAGTTTATTTGCACTTGCAGTCCAGTGTTGTCAACTCAACATGAATACTGTAGCACGGAGTGGCGAAACAAATATTATTAAGCAAATAATAGCATTTTGCATAAGTCAATCAGCGTCATTAGACCTGCTTAAATTAAATTATGACTAAGTAATAATTAACCTTACAGTATTATAAGCAATATTCAAGAGACATGACAATGTTTGACGGAAGTTTGGCAACATCCCTATTCGGCAATGTTCGTGGCCTGCTGTTTGACGTAGTGGGAGAGAAACGGGTGGAATGGGGTGAGTAGAGGCGTTAACTTTTCCAAGAACGACGACAGCGCTGAAGGGGCAAAGATCCGATGGTCCGACAATACAAATTTTAGCCACTCGACCGCAATTACGTGGCCCGTAAAAAAAATAAGTTCGCCAAGGGCTCAAATATCGTACTGTTAATATTTTCCAAGTTACACTAATTTGAAGTTGTTAAAAATACATTCTATGCGGATGACGTGCATATGTTACGAGAAAATCCACAAACGATTAGGGAAAACATGGAAATTTTACTTGAAGCAAGTAAAGCGATCGGTTTGGAAGTAAATCCCGAAAAGACCAGAATATTGTACGAAATGGAAATATAAAAATTGGAGATTTATCCTTCGAAGAGGTGGAAAAATTCAAATATCTGGGAGCAACAGTAACAAATATAAATGATACTCCGGGGGAATTAAACGCAGAATAAATATGAGAAATGCCTGTTATTATTCGGTTGAGAAGCTTTTATCATCCAGTCTGCTGTCAAAAAATCTGAAAGTTAGAATTTATAAAACAGTTATATTACCGGTTGTTCTTTATGGTTGTGAAACTTGGACTCTCACTCTGAGAGAGGAACATAGGTTAAGGGCGTTTGAGAATAAGGTGCTTAGGAAAATGTTTGGGGCTAAGAGGGATGAAGTTACAGGAGAATGGAGAAAGTTACACAACACAGAACTGCATGCATTGTATTCTTCACCTGACTTAATTAGGGACATTAAATCCAGACGTTTGAGATGGGCAAGGCATGTAGCACGTATGGGCGAATCCAGAAATGCATATAGAGTGTTAGTTGGGAGACCGGAGGGAAAAAGACCTTTGGGGAGGCCGAGACGTAGATGGGAAGATAATATTAAAATGGATTTGAGGGAGGTGGGATATGATGATAGAAACTGGATTAATCTTGCACAGGATAGGGATCAATGGCGGGCTTATGTGAGGGCGGCGATGAACCTTCGGGTTCCTTAAAAGCCATTTGTAAGTAAGTAAGTAAGTTAAAAATACATTTCTTCTTTAGTTTTAAGGGTAAAAGAATGTTATACATAGATGAAAAGTAACTATTCAGAAGTATCATTTCTTTAATTGGCTGGTGTTTTATTTATTTTAGTAGGTTATTTTACGACGCTTTATCAACATCTAGGTTATTTAGCGTCTGAATGAGGTGAAGGTGATAATTCCGGTGAAATGAGTCCAGCACCGAAAGTTACCCAGCATTTGCTCATATTGGGTTGGGGAAACCCCCGGAAAAAATCTCAACCAGGTAACTTGCTCCAACTGGGAATCGAATCCGGATCACCTGGTTTCGCGGCCAGACGCGCTAACCGTTACCCCACAGGTGTGCACTTGGCTAGTGTTCTGAAGCTAAAAGTGCGTTGTGAATTCCATAGTTGTTAAATTTTTAACTATAAAATTACATTTTCTTACGCACTTATCACAAAATTGTTACAAATCACGCCACTCTTGTAAACTCTTTAAGACTGTACATTAGGATGTAAAACTGAACTGTAAAATTTCGAGTTACTATAAGTTATGTGATTTGTAACAATTGTTCTAATAAGCGCGTAAGAATAATTTAGACAATGTTTAGTAAAAATTGGGGGGCGCGAAATTCTGTACAAAACAACTAAGGAATTAACAACACATTTTTAGCTTCAGAACTCTAGCCAATTAAAGAAATGGCATTTCTGAATAGTTCGTTTTTTATTTGCAATATTCTTTTATCCTTAAAATTAAATATAAAAAAAATTATTTTACAAACAATTTCAAATTAGTGTAACTCTGAAAATACTACAACTATGTTTATATTTCTTGTTCAGGATGTCTTCGGAAAAAAAAAGCTCCGTAAGTGGCAGTAACTCACGTGAATCACCCTGTATAACGATTCACTACAGACATGGATATTTATTTACTTATATGGAGAATTTCTTCGATAGATTACATTTCACAGTATGGCACTACAAATACAACTTTCGATCTTAAGATTTTGTCGTACAGTCTGTTGCTTGAAAAGGCATCAAAATAATATATCGATGGCAAAGAAATGATACCTCGTGTCTACAAAATTGGTCGTTTAGTTTAACTACATTATTATATAGATTAACTACATTATAACTATGTTGAGAAAATTGGACAGTTAACTAATAATTTGTCCTGAAGTAGAAGATCTTACATAGGGGAATCATATATAAAAAGTTTGCGTAATTTCAGAAAAATTAATTTTAAAAATATATGTCTGATTCATCTGCAAATTCACAGATACGAGCTATCATTTCGATATGAGAGCAATGCTAAAAGCTGGGTCATCTCTTAGTGGCCTGAATGTAGCTTCAGGCTTTTGTTTTCCTTCTGTAGCAATTTGCCATAGTAACGAAAGCATTTTCTCTTTTCAGGACAACCTCACGTTCATCAAGGTGAGTGCAGCCACTGAATGGCACTGCAGCAGTGAATTAAATGTATGAGAAGATTCACTCTTCTCTGTTTACTGCCCCTTCAGACATTTTTGTATAAATACACGAATACAGAAAAGTGATTTCGCATCGAGAATAGAAATGATTACAATGCAGAAAACATTATAGTGTATGATACCTACTTCATACAAATAATGAACAAGTGACAGGCGATTTTAGGAACCCCTAGCATTGCACTTGTACAGGGACATCATTTTATTTTTACTAACATTTTTAATATTAACCTGGCTATGCGTTTGGATTAACGGTTAAGAACGGGAAACACCGTTTGCTACCCCCTTCCACAACTGGAGTTCGATGATACTGGCGTAAAATATAAGCAAATCACTTTACTAGGTATAGGAGGGAAGAAAAATAATTCATCCATTTACGTAAACTAGGAAATATCGCGATTTTCAGTTTGATAATTTTCATTAGGTTTTGTTTAATAATAATAATAATAATAATAATAATAATAATAATAATAATAATAATAATAATAATGATTTATTTTAGCTGGCAGAGTTAAGGCCGTAAGGCCTTCTCTTCCACTCAACCAGCAAAAAGTGTATATACATATGCATGAACTTACAAAGAATTCAACAATTTGATTAAGTGAGAGTTACATGTATACAAGAGTTATTTACGAATTAAACAACAAAATACTATGAACTATTAATTAAACACTGAAATAAACTGTGTAGCAGAATTAAGCTAAAATACATAGAATGCTAATATATTTCAAATAATATTAGATAATAGAAAGAGATTATTATGAGACAATTTTGAAAATACAGCACAATCAGGATGATGTCTAAAGAAAGAAGTAACAATGTAGTCAGTGATAGTTTAAATCAGTATGATTGGAGTGAAATGCTAATAAGGTTATCTTTTAAGCTGTTCTTAAAGGTGTTTATTGTCTTGCAGCCCCTAATACTTTGCGGCAAGGAATTCCATTGACGCGAGGTGGATACTGTAAAAGATGATGAATAACAAGATGTTCTATGAAGAGATATACATAGCGTGCCACAGATAAGTGATCTGGTATTTACGTCGTCGTTAGAGTATAGATTAGAGAAACGAGACGAAAGGTAATTTGGTGTTGAAGTGTGCAGAATTCGAAAGAGTAAAGACAAAGAATGTAAAGTTCTACGTTCTTTAAGTCGGAGCCACGAAAGACTTGCGAAGGACGGTGATATGTGATCATATCGTCGGATGTTGCACACGTATCTGACGCACATATTCTGAACTCGCTGTAACTTGACTGACAGTTCAGAACTTAGGTCACTTAACAAAACGTCACAATAATCGAAATGCGGCATTACTAGGGTTTGTACTAGGGTAAGTATTAGTTGCTGGGGCAGGAAGTTTCTCAAGCGACTCAAACAGTGAATGGAGGAACCGATTTTTTTTATCGTTTCTTTAACTTGAAAATTCCAACTTAGATTATTATCAAAAAAGAAGCCAAGATTTTTTACGACACAGTACTGTATGAACAAAAAGTCTTTTTACTCACGAACTGAGGTATTCATGCGAACGTATTCATTATGCAGTGATTCTTGTACTGTCTACAGCACATTGGCGTACAATACAGATAATGAAGTTAAATTGAAAAATAATCAAAATATGGATATTTCAACATATTTTTGAAAATGGTGACCATTCATTTCGATACAGGCTTCAGTTCTTTTGTACACATTATCGCACTATAGACTACTGCACCTAATTCCAATTGCCAGTTTCGTCCTTCGTACTAGTAACTCATGTTGAAATAATTCTGTACCTACTCTATAAAAGAGTACCTTACGTACTGTAAATTCAATCTTCACATCTGCCAGACCCGCACAGATAAAACTACTCAGACATGCTATCTACTGTCCGTCCAAGTGGTTATGCCGCAGGATCCTTTACAGAGTGGCGAGCAGAAGCAGGTAGGGGAAATCGGAATGCGGCGTAGACAAACGGACGACAGTACCTGTGCGAAATTATGATTCAATATTGGAAGTGCTTTCGTCACTGGAAAACGAGAACATATTTCTGGAACATACTATACTCACTAACTCAATGCTGTATACTATATGCGGCCTGTGTGGAGGACAGTTGGAACTTCATTAGTAGAAGGGGTGGGAGTGAAGTACATTAAAAAACTCAGGTACAATAAAAATTGAAGTAAAAATAAAATTATGTCCCTGTACAAACCAAAGTGCTTTGTGAGATATATTGATTTTTTATCCAGTAATTAATGTCTTCAATTGAATTCTTTATGGTGGGAGGGGCATTATTTGATGGCTGAAGGTAAATTACTTCCAGAAGCTAACTTAATCTTATCCGTTAAGAGGCTTAAGTTCTAACAATTCTATTTGACTGACTATAAAAATTCCATTTCCCGGCAATCCTGTGAACAAGATGGCTGTTTCCACCTTCAACTGTCTCCAGCCACCTCGGATGTAGCCTAATTTAAAGTCACAGAGAAAATTTCGCTTATATAGTTCTGCGACTTTGCAAAAAGTGATAAGTATTATTATCTGTAATAGTGCAATGATTTACAGACACTCACTTTATGTTTTATTGTTGGACAGAAGAAGTACGTGTCATTCATTTATGACGCTCTCATATTTCAGACGGAGACGGCGCTGATGTACGACGCTGTTCATTTGTTCGCCAAGGCGCTACACGACCTCGATAGCTCGCAGAGGATCGACATCAAGCCCCTCAGCTGCGACGCCGTGGACACGTGGCCCCACGGGTACTCGCTCATCAACTACATGAAGATAGTAAGCAAAACCTGCTCAATTATTGTTCTTTACTGTCTAATAACAGATGTCACTAGTGGCGCTCATGCCGCGATCTGTTGCAATTAGATGGTTGTAGGGGCCTTTGAAAAAATTGACAACAGATTTAAGGAAATCCCAATGATTGTGTGAAACGTTCATAATCAAATTAAAGAACCTAATAAAATACAATATGTACTTTCTTTAACACCATGCATGTAATGTTGAGAAAAATGAGTTTAAAGTTAAGTGAGAATGGAATATACTAGGCTATACAAACTCAACAATGTCTGTTTTCTGCTTACATATTGAGTTTTGGTCATATGAAATACTATTTTATTGCAAGTTTTGAAAAAATTTTAAAACTTAAAATATTAAAATACAGAAACTATTTTTTAATTAGACGATGCATTTCTATTTCTTGTGTTCCAAATTATTTTGGAGATTTAATAAGGGTACAAACTAAATGTAAAAAAGATGTCATGTGTAAATTGCAAAATACAATGTAGGCTAAATTCAAACAATTTTAAGAGTGTGAAAAAAAGTTGAAGTCTTTAAAACATACAGTGTGTTCCTTTTATTTAGCTCACGCAAAATAATTTTTTTCTCAGGCTCTGTATGGAAAATTATTTTAAACAAACGTTCTTTAAGTACAATGGGAAATAAATACTTTGAGTAATAACCTCTTGTTCAATGGCACCATGTACTTTTTATTCAATGAACCATTTAGCATCTTCAAGGCCTATTAATATACTAGTGGCTTGTGCAGCAAATGCTGCTAAGTTCATTAGAAGTTCAAATTAAATTTTTTCAAATTTATTTCCAATGAAGAATACCAGACATTTTGGAAGTTATTTGCTTCCATAATAATGAAACATAGGCCTACCCTCTGAATGGTTTTCTTCATGTTAAATACTTTTTATTTAACCTATACATCTTCAGTTCTTGAGTTCCAATGCGAAAACGCAAGTAACAATGTCAGAACGATCAGTCGGTTTTACATGTGGGAGTGAAGCAATAGCTATTTCAGGTTATTGTGGATTGTAGGTTACAGTTATGAAAATATCTTCTCCTCTCTCCCCTCGTGCCCTCTGGCCCCCGTGCCCCCGTGCCCTCGTGCCCTCTGGCCTTATGCCCTCTCCCCTTCTCTTCTCTTCTCTTCTCTTCTCTTCTCTTCTCTTCTCTTCTCTTCTCTTCTCTTCTCTTCTCTTCTCTTCTCTTCTCTTCTCCTTTTCTTTCCCTTTCCTTCTCCTTTCTTTCTCCTTTCCTTTTCCTTTCCTTCTCCTTTCCTTTTCCTTTCCTTTTCTCTTCTTCCTCTTTTCTTGTTTTTTGCCTTATTTCTCCATTCGCTTGCTTTCTACGTGATTCTCAATCTCTCCTACTGTATCTTAGATCCTTGTCATTGTCACAAGTTTCATATTCAATCTCTACATTGCCTTCAGCGTCATCATCAGCATCATCTGAATTTTCATCTATGATCTGCAGAGTAGTGTCGATCACCACGTAAGTTTTCATCCAGTGTTACTTTGTTAGATAAAACACACTTAAGGGAATAAATAAACTGCACTAACAGAAAATTTTCTATTAATACTATTGATACGTAAATCTGACGTACACTTCCAAATAATTATATCATAATAAGTTGGCCAAGCGTGTAAGTTGCAACCTGCTGTCAAGACTACTATAGTCAGCAACTGAAAGACGGAGGCATAGCTAGAAGAAGGAGGTGCTCTCTTGGCGGGAAAAGTAGTGAGGATCAATTGTTTATCCATTATACGTCAAAATTACGTACGACAGAAGTTTTAAACAATGGCATTACTTCCTTGTGAGCAGGAAGAAAACAACTGTTTGATCGCAGTATAGAGATATGTTCTCTATACCGTGGTTTGATTTCCACATATCCTACAAGTTTAATACAAGTAGTGTTAAGTTCATAACTATAACCTTAGTATCTCGTTATCATTATATTACTTCTCTTCAAATAATTATCTACAGTCAGATGGAAAGAAGTTTATGAGATTATACGTTCTCGTGCATAAAATCGAAACTTCACGTTGATGTCGATGTTATAGGCATTCTTAATTTATAGTCTCTGCAAATGTTGACGCAACATCCGTCGATCGACCACGCTGTTATAAATAAGTTTTATAGTTACTCAGTATATTATAGTATATTATAGAAATGAAGATCTAATATAAAATCTTCTTTCTATGCGTCTACTTACTTATGGCCCCAAACGATTTCACGTTCATATGATCAGTATAATAATAATAATAATAATAATAATAATAATAATAATAATAATAATAATAATTTATTTAACCACTACGTGTTGCATTAACTATAATAATATTTCATTTTTAATGGTAATAATGTCACCAAACATTCTTACATTTTGTACTTCTTAATATCGAATACACAGCTGTACTCGGAAAATTACAGACCAGAGAAACAGACTTGTAAATTATTTTTATACGTTATCAAAAAATTACACAAATGAAGATCGACATATTGGCATTATGATGTGAAAGAATCTGACCCATCTGAATTCTAAGTATGTCAGCAATCCTGTACGTTATGGCCTTCGTGTAATAGTCTATTGTTAAATGTAGTGTGTGTTTTGTTTTATTCTGAAATGCAATTAATTAGTTCTCACAAATGACGAAAGATGGATTTTGGAAAATAGGAAAATGATGTAGGAAAATTGACATTTCACTGAAAGAAAACTACTATTTTTCTGAAAAACTTTGGGTTTCAAGCTTCAAAATGAGGGGTCATTTATTAAAATCCGTTCAGTCGTTTTCCCGTAATTTTCATTACCAGTTCAATTTATATATATATTCATAGTTATGAAACAAAAGGTAGGAATTCTTTAAGATTGTTTGAACCAAAATGCAACACTGCTACAGTATTTAATCATAGTAGTAATTTAGGTCCAAGAATATATAACAAATTTATATTTAAATATAATAACCTTGTCAATTCTAATAGTTATTGTATTAAATTTAAAAAGTTATGTATGGATTTTATAAATAATGAAAAATTGTAAGTTTAAATTTATATATTCTCATTGTGTAGTTAACATAAGACAAATTGTATTATATACTTCTTAATTTAAATTCAGGAATCCGCCCCTGAGCACGAGTTCTACTCTTTCAGGAGTGAGCTAAATTTTATCTCTTTATATTATATTTTATGCTCGACCATGCCGACATGTAGTAATTATACACCTGGTAGCAGCCCTTTAATGGACCTCATTAAAATACACCTATTCATTAAAGCTCAGGTGTTCCACCAATCAGAAAGCACCATTGTAGCAATATGAAAGCGCAAGTATCGATTATTCTCGAATATGCAATCGAAAGACAACTAGCGCGAGATTAGCGTTACTATTACTATAATAATTAGCGTGAATTGTAAATAATATTGAAATAAATTCAATTTGTCATCTCGTTTTTCAACGTCTAATTAATTTCAAGGTTATATCAAGATTAATGTTTATTTTACTCTCTAGATTATATCAAGGTCAATGTCGACATTTGTTTCTCGGAAAAAATCAATAATTTCGCGTCTGCGCATATCTCACAATTTACGAGGTATTGCACAAGGTCAGTTCCGCTCCTCAGTCAGATAAGAATAACATGAATACTTATGAATAATTTCAAGTTAGAAATATGGTCGAGCATAAAAAGTCATATGAAACTTGACTATAATGGTAATTAAGACGCGAGTATGTTTATGAAACGAGCGGAAGCGTTGCTTAATGTACTATTATGTTACAATTATTAGCAAAATAAATAAATAAATAAATATTGAAATTTTTTAACGTTATTTGGAATCTATTTGAGTTACTAAACTAAATAGAAGCGCTTTCAATCCATTATACATAATACATGCTCCATGGTTAACTCGTAAAATCCCACCATTCACTTTCTTAAACCCTGTATTATTATCCATGTCATAAAACTAAAAATTGCGTAACGAATGGTTATTCATAATATGTTTCAAACTGTCAGACTTGCAACACTTATAACCAGTTTCTTCCCGTCATTCCTATCGGAACTCAGCCAAACTCAGGAACTTCTACTAGCACCACAACTCGGAGTTAGACCCCGTCACGCGTGTGCTTCCAGGTGGAGATGCGCGGCCTCACGGGCGTGATCAAGTTCGACAATCAGGGCTTCCGCAGCAACTTCGTGCTAGACATCGTGGAGCTCAGCAAGGACGGCCTCAAGAAGATCGGCACGTGGAACTCGACGGAGGGCGTCAACTTCACGCGCACGTACGGCGAGGCCTACACGCAGATTGTGGAGAGCCTGCAGAACAAGACATTCGTGGTGACCACGATCCTCAGCTCGCCGTACTGCATGCGCAAGGACTCGAGCGAGAAGCTGACGGGCAACGCGCAGTACGAGGGCTACGGCATCGACCTGGTGCACGAGATCAGCAAGATCCTGGGCTTCAACTACACCTTCAAGCTGGTGCCGGACGGGCGCTACGGCTCGCTCAACAGGGAGACCAAGGAGTGGGACGGCATGATGAAGGAGCTGCTGGACCAGGTGAGCATGCAGTGTACTATGGTACTAAAAGTTTAAGATGTACTAAAAGTATTGCGTTTCTTGTAAACGGACCAGTCTGCTGAGCTTTTTTTCGATTTCGAGAATAGGGTCTATGTCATCTAATCCAACCTCTGTTAAAAGTCGTCTGGTTCTAGGGCGTTTTGTTAATACCGACTCCATGTTGTCAGATTTATTCCCTAACTTCTGTATGGCCTGCCTCGTCGGCGGTCAAGTATTCGGAAATTTCGCAATAAACTCCGTACAGACCTGGCGAGCTAATTAATACTTACAACATGTTTTGCACACAAACACTCTTTCCTCAAGACTTAAATAGCAAGCTATTCTTTGCGGTATCTCACGCGAAACTGCACACACAACAATCACATAATTACTGTACTCCAACCACGAGAAAGTCTCTACGGAATGAGACGAAGCGGGGTAATGCTGTGGATGAATGTTGATGTCATAAGGTCACACACGTGGGTACTCGTATCTCTATTGGGTAGCTCTCACAGCACAAACAATAACATTGATAGATACATTTTTATACTACCCTAGTTACAAAAATAGATCACTGTTAATCTCCTGGTCTTTTAATCTCTCCATACAGGAAATAACAAATGCAGGAGAGCGCATGGTTTTTAAACTGACGCTATAACGATAATATTATCTATCTACTTCGCTCCAATAGATGACGCAATAGTAGGGAGACTGTTGTACCTTTAGCATAGTGTACCTTTGAACATTTTTTGTTTTTTATTTTTTGCTACTACCTAGAGGATTCAAACGGAAGTGGAAAGCCGCTAAGTAGCTCTGGTCATAGTTTCAGTTTGATTTACTGCAAAGTTTGAGTTCTGTAGACAAAAGAAGTTTTTTAGTACCAAAAGTAAACATTTCGCTGATTTATATGTGTTTTATAACACAAAACCAGATTGCATTTGTTAATATCTTTCAAGTACGGTGTGTTCCCTATCATCTGGAGAGTAATAACTTATTTTAATTTCCATGATTTATTTGACTCTCTTAGTTTTCGGAGCCATATTTGTTTAAACGTGCACCCTCTTGTACCTTTGAACACAAAACATCTTGTACCATGGAACATGTTCCAAGGTACAAGATACTATCGGTTGTTGTTTTAAGATCATGTCACTAAGTAAGTCTGGAGCTAAGAGGTTCCAAATTGATCCGGGTGCCTTAAAGAAAGCTGTTGAAGCTGTTATTGCTCCTCCAGGAAATAAAATCTCAATCAGAGAAGCCTGCTCTGGTTTATGATGGCAAATACATTTTAAATATGATTGTCAGTTTTTACAGCTATATTCCCACCTCTATTCAATGTGCTCCAACATAAAAGGGATATGTTCCAAGGTACATGAACCTGTTGTACCTTTGAACACATTACGTATCCCATGATTTTATTTTTTCCATCCTTAATAGATCTGTAAAACAGGAAAATACATACAGGAAGTTGTAAAGGAATCTCCAATAATTATTTCAAGCATTTTTTTATTTAAAAATTTTCATTTCCCAAAATTAAAAAAAATTAAAATAAAATGTACAAAGTGTTCAGAGGTACAACAGTCTCCCCTAAGCACATTCCTTTCACGGTTGATCTCCTGGTTGGAGGTTATTATACAACCTGCATGGGCGAGTCCAATGTGATGGGGAATCTGGGAGCAGAGTTGGCGGCAGATGGTAGACTAGTGCCAAAGGCGGTAAACCAAACCAGTAACAAGTCTGCAGTAAGATACACTGTACCAGTAAACTATATATGATAAGAGAAAAGAAGAATTTTAAAACTTGTATTGTACAGTTTATGGAATCTAAACAATTACATTGGTTTCTACACGTGAAAAGGATAGATAAAAATATATTACTGAAGACAACTTTGGAATGGGTTCTAATTAGGAAGAAATGCAGAGAAAGACCCAAAAAAAAACATGATTGAAAGGTGTAACTGGCGTGATGGAAGCGAGAGGGTTACAGGATGGTGACTGGAAAGACAGAAATGAATGAAGGAAGAAAAATCAATTGTATAAAAATTGAATATAGAAAGATATATTTATATTTAAAATTTGTACGTTATCCCATGATAGGAAATTGTTTTTCCTTTCAGAAAGCGGACATCGCCATTGCAGACTTGACAATCACGTACGACCGGGAGCAGGCTGTGGACTTCACGATGCCCTTCATGAACCTGGGTGAGTACCTGTGCTTCTATATTGTCGGACCATCGGATCTGTGCCCCTTCAGCGCTGTCGTCGCTCTTGGAAAAGTTAACGCCTGTACTCACTCCATTCCACCCGCTTTCCTCCCACCACGTTAAACAGCAGGCCACGACCTTGCCGAATAGGGATGTTGCCAAACTTCCGTCAAACGGTGTCATAAATAACTGGTCCTCCATGCTACAATATCATTTCTTTCAATCAAAATACATCTTGTATTTCTACATTTTTTAAACCTAAATCCCATGTCTCGAATCTCTTTCCGTAGTTTTTCTCTCCAACCTTGGAAATTATTGCTTCTCTCGCAAGCTTCAGTAATTTCTTCAATGTTGAAACTTCTTTCTGAACGGTATAAAATTCTTGTATCTTTCTTCTTAAAATACATCGGTTCATATCATCTACAAGAATTAAAAGTTCCCTTGGTCTGTTCTTCCCTGGTGATTCTAGCTTTTCATCTCCTGCACAGACCCCCTCTCTCCTGATTTTGTTTATTAGGCGCTCTGACCTGCCTATATAAATTACATAAAATGTTGTATTACTAGTATTAGATAAGTAAGTAATTTTAATACGTAATCAATTGAAATAAAATAAGCCTCACCTGTGATCGCAGCTGCTCTTTTCGTTGCCTGATTTATAGGAAACAAATATTGACCTGTTTGTTTCTCTTCATCGCAAAATGCTATTACGTACTTGCTTAATAATATTTCTTTCGCCACTCCGTGCTACAGTGTTCATGTTGAGTTGACAACACTGGACTGCAAGTGCAAATATTGTAAACTGTCCGCAAGAAGGCTCAAAATTTTGAATAGTGGGGAAGAGAAAGGGAGAGAGATAGAAAAGAGAGAGATAGGAATGCAGGGAGAGAAATGAATTACCGAGGCTGAGAAGGAATTAGGGTTCAGTTCGCATATCTTACGGGGGCACAGATCCGATGGTCCGACTATACCCGCTGTATTGCCAGTCAGCCAACTAGTAGGCCTAATTAAGTCACTTACAGACTTAATTCAGTTACCTGGGTAGCTGGTTAGTTATAGGAGAACCTCGCTAGCCTGAACCTCAATTTTGAAATGGAAGCAATTCTCAAATTTCTAAACTTACCGGTAAGTGAAGTAAAGAAGAAAAACACAATATTTGGTAACGGCACTAGTTTCACTATATTTCTAAGTAGGCAAGAATTAAATTCTACTCATAATAAGCGAAATTATAATAATTCTATGGTGCACGGGTAAAGAGGAATGTCATTTTTTGTGCAGATAGAATTTTGTTCCTCAGATGAATACACAAGATAAATTATACAAGTGAGTGTGTAAAAATCAAAAGAAGAATAGCAGTTGATGTGTTTTATTTGTGTAGAAAATTATTTGCAACAAGGGTTCCAAGTTTAATTTTCATTTATCTCCAAACTCATTTTTATGACTTATCTCCCTTTACCGAAACACCGTACAATTAGGCTTATAAGAAAATAACTTGCTGAACATTTAAGATAGCGGTTTTCATCCACTTTTTGTTATGTTCAAATCAGTCAGCTACTAATGTCTATCATTTTATAACTAACCAATCATCCTTCTGAGGCAATACTATGATATTATGTCAAGGTCACTGCCGCACGAACATAAATACAATTTCACATTGAGTTTAATCTGCAGTGCTTGGGAAAAGTGACTTAAGTCAGTTTCCACAAACATCTTTTGATAATTTATTGACAACCTACACTGGTTTATGTCGATTTGATTTTTTTCTGTATGAATTATTGTAATGGGAGGAATACTTACAAGCGAGCAGATGTTCCGTAACTTGTTAATAAATTATCAAAAAGGTTTGTGGAAAATGACTTGTGTCACTTTTCCAAAGCACTGCATATATATATATATATATATATATATATATATATATATATATATATATATATATATATATGCTATTGCACTTAAATCGTAGGTACATTGACTCGTAGATACTGAATATGAACAAAATCCGTCCAATAGTTTAGTAGAAATCGCTGTACACAGACAGACTAGTACTAAAATTATTATATTTCATGTACATCATTCCCTGATAAATTGACTCGTAGACACTGAATATGAACAAAATCCGTCCAATAGTTTAGTAGAAGTCGCTGTACACAGGCAGACTAGTACTAAAATTATTATATTTCATGTACATCATTCCCTGATAAATTGACTCGTAATACTGAATATGAACAAAATCCGTCCAATAGTTTAGTAGAAATCGCTGTACACAGACAGACTAGTACTAAAATTATTATATTTCATGTACATCATTCCCTGATAAATTGACTCGTAGATACTGAATATGAACAAAATCCGTCCAATAGTCCAGTCGAAATCGCTGTACACATACAGACTAGTATACTTTGTGAGAAAACATAACGACCTTCTTAAGGCATTTCCAAATCCAGATTTCGGCATCAAGAATATTGAAGCGTTATTTTCGTTAAAATCTATAAATGCGCTCCAGACTTTCTAGGTAGAGAAGGTAGAAACACCCTTCTGTCTTTCCCTGATGTTTCAGGAGATAGTTTATAATTGGTTATGCGTGGTATGGTCTACTGCAGGGATCAGCATTTTGTACCGCAAGCCTATCAAGCAGCCCCCCAACCTGTTCTCGTTCCTGTCGCCGCTGTCCCTGGACGTGTGGATCTACATGGCCACCGCTTATCTGGGTGTGTCGGTACTTCTCTTCATACTCGCCAGGTGAGTCTAATGGACATTCTGTTCAACATTAAGTGCGTGTCAAGTATGCTAAAGTCTGTGTGATGTATCTTGTCTCACTGTGAAAAGAGAGAGAAAGGAGTTATGTCTCACTTCGTCTGTGTTGTTATGGTGATGGGGGAGTGGCGCGATGCCGTCCATCCATCCAGTGGCGGAAGGAACTAGTTGATACATTCTGTAGCACAAAAAAAATAACGAAATATCTCTCTTCGTACTGTGTAGTTCCGTCACTGAGCTCGTCTTTCAAGAAACTGAGTTCCGGGAGCCTGTACAATAACAAGGTTTTGAAAGGAATCCTGAAAATTTACAACCCTACTATAATCTCCACCTTCATTTGAAGGGACTTGGTTTTATTGCTACTGAGACAAGATAAACCTTACCAGGTATAAGAACGATAAATTTTCTAAGTAAGCCCAGTATGAACTCCTTTACAAACAACGCTGCGTCTGGAAAAAAGTGAATTCGGGGTTTAGCGGTCTAGATTGTAAAGGCTGGTTCACAATAAACCGGGAGCGGAGCATTCACAATTAACTATTGTGAATGTTCATATTTAAATACATTTATTTCAACATTATTTCCATTCTCGGTCTCGTTTCCGCTCCCGTTTCATTGTGAACCAGCCTTAACTTCCTGTCCTTCAATTACAGGGCTCCATGAACAATTTACTGGTCATTTCTTGTGTAGGCCTAAGTCAAAATTCAACTCTAATGTACAGGAGAAATACCACACCTTAATTCTCATGGCTACAAAACTTGCACAGTCTAATATCTTTCTTAATCATAGATGGACGTGAGAGCTGAAAGCAGCCAGTTCACTTCCAATACAATAATAAACGTCTGCATTAAGCTGCATGTACACTATGCTGAGGTGTTAACACCAAAATACCTTACTATAATAATACCGGACAGCTAGCAGTTTTTCGTGCGAACGACGATGGTGCTGCTACCTACCTGCCGGTGTGGAGATACTCGCGAAACAAGCTGTAATCAACTGCAATGTATATTGTTGCTGGGCTAGTTAATCGTTTTATGAATTAGTGCTGTGTTAAAATGTCAGGGTGTATGTGTGCTGTTTATAATTGTGACAATTGCAGCATTACAAATTGCTCCAAATCGTACTTTCGATTTCCGACAGTTCATAAAACGTAAGTCAACAACATTCTTTACTAGGCCTAATTCCTTCGTTTTTGTGTTGATAGAAAAATACAAATTAGTTTTTTTTTTTTTTTATTTATACCTAATAAATGAATAGAAGTTAAAATGTATTGGATTTTAAGGTTTTATCAAATGAAGTTTTATTGTTGTCCACATGCCTTTACTAATTATTACAAGCATCAGATTACTATCAATTTTATCTTTGCAGTTGTCAGCAATGCGTATATAAAGCATTATTGTAAATTCATTCCTAATATCAGATTGACAATTAATTACGGAAAGTAATATGAAGTATGCAATATTTCTCATAATATGCAGCTTTGATATAAGATAATAATTTTACATTAAATATTATTCAACATTTCTCAAGTGTTTCATATATAATTCCACATTAGTAACTCACGTTTTAAACAATAGCCCGAATCTCGCTATGTTAATATTTGTATATGTGGACGTAATTCCATCCCGCTCTGCTAGATGTCAGGTCCGCGATATTTCGCACTCAAGCCAATGCTGCTAGTATACAGCTGTCCGGTATTATTATAGTAAGGTATTTGTTAACACTGCTCTAACGTGTTGAATAGATGTGTTTTAAGTTAGGTTTAATAATCAAGCATAATATTGTATATTTAATCACTATTCACTTACTAATGTAACAGCAACAATAAGTGAATCACGGTTTAAAACCAATTTAATCAGTATTTAAAATCCTAAAACCTGATCTCCCCACGCCAAAGTACATTCAGGGACTTCAGTCTGCAAGAGGAAGTCATTCATCTCAGTCTAGAAATAAAATACTCTTGCAACAAAGTAGAGGATGTTTTGTAGACTTCCAGGCTGCTTATAACTGTTTGGAGATGTAACGTATTACATAAATTACATAAAATGGGCAAGAAGGATAATATGTTTCGTTGACTTTCAGAATTCATAACACAAAGATTTTCTGCCACAAAACTGAATGACAGTATTTCTCAACATAAATAGTTACACCGAGGTTTACTTTGTTAGGTTAGGTTATTTTACGACGCTTTATCAACATCTTCGGTTATTTAGCGTCTGAATGAGATGAAGGTGATAATGCCGGTGAAATGAATCCGGGGTCCAACACCGAAAGTTACCCAGCATTTACTCATATTGGGTTGAGGAAAACCCGGAAAAAACCTCAACCAGGTAACTTGCCCCGACTGGGAATTACTTTCTTAGTATAATTTAATTCGATGTTTAATTCAATGACCCCCTCCCCATATTCTGGAAATCTAGAATAAAAACTGCATTGTTTGCTGATGAGTTACTCATGTGGACCTCTAAACCAAGAAAGGTAAATTATCAGTTACAAATTACTGTCCAACATTCACTAACACAACTAAAAACATTGGTGTGTATTTTTTTAGTTCGTTATTTAAGGACGCTGTATCAACTGCGATGTTATTTAGCGTCGATCAGATTGCTGATAGCGAGTTAGTATTTGGCGAGATGATACCGAGGATTCGCCATAGATTACCTGGCATTCACCTTACAGTTGGGGAAAACCTCGGAAAAAACCCAACCAGGCAATGAGCCCAAGCGGGGATCGAACCCGCGCCCGAGAGTAACTTCAGACCGGTAGGTAAGCACCTTTACCGACTGAGCCACGCCGGTGGTTTCATTGGCGTGTAGAAAATTTAATGAACATAAAGAGGTGAGAAAACAACATACTTTCTCAGTTGGCATGGAAGAAGTAAAAATAGCTTTACATTATGGCAATAAACACTTGTCTAGGGTTAATGCAGCAAAATGTCTTGAAGTTATTTTTATGAAACAAGAACCATACAGATGATATTACAGGGAAAGAAACAAGAAGACTTTCACTTCTAAAAAGATTGGCAGGAATAAAGGAGTTGCACAAGAGAAACTCAATACAATATACAAAATGTATAACAAGGCAATTATCAATATTCTGCAGAATCATTGATAACATCTCCCAAAAAGTATCTCGATATACTGAATTTGTTTAAAAATCAGACCTTTAAGATTAATTACTGGAGCAGTGAAAACAATTCCAATTGTTGCTCTGCAAATTCAGATAATTGAGGAAATGAAAAAACAAGCACTGGTACAGTATGAGAAATTAATTAGACTGTCATAGACTGTATAGAGAAACCAGTTGGAATAATGTCCAAACTGTGGATACATTAAAAACACAGAAAAGTTTTATGAAGTCAAGTACAGAAAATTAAAAAAGACTAAGTACCGTATTCATCAAAGGAAAGAAACTTTATTAACGAAAAACAACCCATGAAATTCCATTCACATAGAAACACAGTTTGGGTCTCATGGACGTTGTTTAAAAATCTGAAAGAGATGAACTAGTTTTGAAGACTATGGCGATAGAAGCAATTGAGACAAGATGCCCACATAAGGGCGGCTACAAATTTATGAAGGTGGATCGCATTCAAGACGAGTAGAAACTTTTTCATTTTACTATTCTGTAGGAGAATATATGCAACAAATTTTGAAGGTGAAGTCAGCCTGGTTGGCGCAATTGGTATAGCGCTGGCCTTCTATGCCCGAAGTTGCGGGTTCGATCCCGGGCCAGATCAATGGCATTTAAGTGTGCTTGAATGCGACAGGCTCATGTCAGTACATTTATTGGCATGTAAAAGAACTCCTGCGGGACAAAATTTCGGCGCTGATATAACCTCGGCAGTTGCGAGCGTCGTTAAATAAAACATAACATTTATTTGAAGGAGAAGTTACTGTTGTTCTTACACCTTTGCAAAACCTCTTATACAGGTTAAATAAATTCCACAAGATTGTCATATTATCAGATGCAAAGGCAGATATACAGGGACATCATTTTATTTTTACTTCAATTTTTATTGTACCTGAGTTTTTGAATGTACTTCACACCCACCCCTTCAACCGACCTCCACACAGATCCAAGACCGCATATACAGTCATAGTAGCCTTACGGTCATAGTAAACAGTACGTTCCAAAAATATGTTCGCGTTTTCCAGTGACGAAAGAGCTTTAAATATTGAATCATTTTCGCACAGGTACTGTCGTCCATTTGCCTACGTCGCATCCCGATTTCCCCCACCAGCTTCTATTCGCCAGCTAGTGGCTGGGCTGTCTTAGCTCTTTTCTGAGAATATTAATTTCTGTTAGGAATTGGACGTTTACGTAATATTATACAACTGTTTAAAATAACTTAAATAAAAGGGCCTCGTTAAGTAATTAACTGTCACGTGATTTCCCCACTTTCTACGACCCTACGACAAAACCACTTGGACGGACAGTAGATAGCATGTCTGAGTAATTTTATCTTTTCGGGTCGGGCAGAAGTGAAGATTGAATTTACAGTACGCAAGGTACTCTTTTATAGAGTAGGTAGAGAATTATTTCTACATGAGTTACTAGTACGAAGGACGAAACTGGTAATTGGAATTAGGTACAATAGTCTATAGTGCGATAATATGCACAAAAGAACTGAAGCCTGTATGGAAATGAACGGCCACCATTTTCAAAAATGTGTTTAAATATCCATATTATGATTATTTTTAACTTAACTTCATTCTCTATAGTGTACGCTAATGTGCTGTAGGCAGTATAATATACACTACATAATGAATACGTCCACATGGACAGCTCAGTTCGTGAGTAAAAACACTTATTGTTAATACAGTACTGTATTTTGATTAAACAAAAACCTAATGGAAATTATCAAACTCAAAAGCGTGATATTTCCTAGTTTATGTAAATGGATGAACTACTTTTCTTTTCTCTTGTACCTAGTAAAGTGATTTGTTTGTATATTACGCGAGTATCATCGAACTCCAGTCGTGGAAGGGGGTAGCAAACGGCGTTGACCCAGAGGTATAGGCAAGTTAATATTAAAAATGTTAGTAAAAATAAAATGATGTTCCTGTACAAGCTATAATACCACAAGTTTACAAAAGGAACTGAATTTCAGAATTGAAAGAAAATTAGGTATTACATAACTAATGAATAGAAAAAAATAGTTTACAGTGCATTCCTCCCCATTTTGACGTAAAGGGAAATTAAACAGTAGGATTTTTTGTTTAAAAATACATTGAAATATTACAGTTTCTAATAACGGACTTGTTTTTTATCCTGTAAAACAACTAATCAAAAATATATTCAGATCTGCCACAAAAACAACAAGATTTGGATGGAGCAAAAGATAAAACCTAAGCAATTTTATTGACTATTCTCCAGATAATGTCAAGGGCTATTTAAATCTGCTGTTGCGACGTTCAGGTTGGTAACAGGTCAGGATTGTTTGGCAAGCCACCTGCACAGGATAATGATTTCCTACACATCTGTCTGTGTATTGTATGAGCAAATGAAGAACTGAGCACATCAAAAGATGCACAACATTGCTGCTAGAAAACATCGTATAAAAATACTGGACAGCAAGCCAGCGAATGACTTTATTGTCAATTGTCTAGGCATGTGACCAACAACAAAACCAAAATTTAATAATAAATGCTGTTATAAAAAAATTGTTAATAAGCTTTTAAACACAAAATTTGCCAACGCTTGAGCAAAAACAAAAATAATATGTAAAAAAAGAGCCTTACAATTGAAGAGTCCACTGCAAGAATGATGGATGTCATTTGGAATACATTTTGCAGGAGAAGCAATTGAAAGTTTGAAATGCTTAGCGCTCAAAGCTTAACTGTGATTTTCCGATCATTACTGTACAATGACTATCAGTGTTAATGCCATATAACTCTCTAAGTATATTCTATATATCTTAAGCTATGCATTGACAGTCTTGGTTCATTTTCGACAAGAAAGTGACATTCATCATTCTTGCAGTGGACTCTTCAATTTCAATTATACGCCAATCTTCTCTCACGCTTCTCTGCATTCAAGTTGATTCCTTTACTCCTTTTCTAATGTGTCATACAAGATGGTGTACGTCCTCACATGTCCAATAAACTTGTAGAGGCATCCACGCTGTTTTGTAATGCTCACACATAACAAGTCTTGGTTGATTGTAAACCCTTCTCCGTCGCTGCTCTTCATGCTGCTCTTGTAGTTTAAGACTTTAACAGTGTTGAACGTGCTGCGATACTTTTTGGGTTTTGAATCGTGCAGTAGATGCAGAAACACTCAACATTTTTGAGCAATATGTCAGCTCCGTCATCAGGGAAAGACAAACCTCTCTGTCGGATCCGTTAGCAAGCGTTCAGTCCTGTGGAGCTGCTCTTGGTAACGGATCCATAGATGGGTTGCCCTCTCCTTGCTGTCCCTAGCGACGGAGTGGCCAGAGTGTTTCTGCCGAAACCCCGAAAGCATCGCAGCGCATTTCCTTGTGGCACAAACTTTCCGACGTCAAAGTTTGGGTGTGTCTGGGTTGCAGGTTCACGCCGTATGAGTGGCAGAACCCGCACCCCTGCAACCCCGACCCGGACCACCTGGAGAACCAGTTCACGCTGCTCAACTGCATGTGGTTTGCCATCGGCTCGCTCATGCAGCAGGGCTGCGACTTCCTGCCCAAGTAAGTGAGTCAGTGTGTTGCAGGTTCAGCCCCTACGAGTGGGACAACCCGCACCCCTGCAACGACGAGCCGGACGTGCTGGAGAACCAGTTCAGCCTGCTCAACTCGCTCTGGTTCACCATCGGCTCGCTCATGCAGCAAGGCAGTGACATCGCCCCCAAGTGAGTGACTCAGTTTTCTCGTCGGAAGAGACATTCATGTTCTACTGAAAACAGCTGCACTGAGCGAGTATATTTCCTCTATGATTTACAATGTCCGAAATAGGGAGGTAACATCCCTAATCTTATTTGGGCAAATACTTCCATCAAGGAACACGAAAACTGGCAATGTTCGTCAAACCTGAGAACTAGGAAGGCGAAAAGTAGCTCTGACTTGAATTCCAGGAACTGTGGGTCGTTTATAGTTTACTGCATCCCGTGCTGTGTTGCCAAATGGTTTCCGATCGATTCTGCTACATGCTTTTGATACTACCTTACTTCAGTTCCAAAACAGCCTACATTTATTTCTGTAACCGGAAATTTAAAAAAAAACTATTAGTTTATAGGCCTAAGTGTTTTATTCCAAGTGCTTGTAGTCCTGTATGTACAGATGGTTCAAAAGTCCCACTACATCTATTTATATTTCCTGCAAAACAAATCTATCCATGAAAAATGTGTCGGTGATACTCGTATGACATCTTGCGGATGTATTTTGAGGTATGATCATGGCAGGAGATATCTGGCGCACCTGATAGAAACTATAATAGAAGCAAATTCCAAGAGGGCAAGATGGCGAGGCTAAATAATACGGTCCTTAACAGTGAATCAAAATTTACTCCTGGAACAGGTCTGAGACTTTACTTCCTGACACTTTGAATAAGAGAAGTTCGTGTCAACATGGACCCATTCTCAATATCTACGCGTCAGCTATACCGATTATGATGTTGATAATAATAATAATAATAATAATAGTAATAATAATAATAATAATAATAATAACCGTTTTAATATTATCTTTCCATCTATGTCTCGGCCTCCCCAAAGGCCTTTTTCCCTCTGGCCTCCCAACTAACACGTTATATGCATTTATGAATTCACCTATACGTGCTACATGCCCTGCCTATCTCAAAGTCTTGATTTAATGTTCCTAATTATGTCAGGTGAAGGATACAATGCGTGCAGTTTTGCGTTGTGTAACTTTCTCCATTCTCCAGTAACTTCATCACTTTCAGACCCAAATATTTTCCCAAGAATCTTATTCTCAAACACCCTTAATCTCTGTTCCTCTCTCAAAGTGAGAGTCCAAGTTTCACAACCATACAGAACAACCGGTAATATAACTGTCTTATAAATTCTAACTTTCAGATTTTTTGACAGCAGACTAGATGACAAAAGCTTCTCAACCGAATAATTTGTATTTTCTACCATGTTTAAGGTACATACTTCATACTTTATACGCCTCATTCTTTCCTATATTCTGGAATATAAGTTTCATTATGGTGAGATAAATGGTTTTTGAGTTATTCAGCTTTTGAAAATAAAAATTTGCATATTTTCAAAACATATCTTTTATTACAAAATTTAAGTTTCATGCATTTCTAGTCTAACGACATAGACTATCTGACATGTTTAGAAAACAACTGAATAGTGTGAATTTTAAATTTAAACTTATAAATGGAGATTTTAAAAAAATATATATTTAAATTCTAAATTTAAATTTCTAGTGTCCCCTCAGTATGTTTTACTTTCTCTTTAATTTCGAAGTATTTAGTTCGTCAAATGAATGTTATTTTATTCTGTTTACCACAATTCATATAACATTCAGTTAAGATTTGAAGTTCCTAACATAAAAATTATGTGAGAGCCTTCGCAATGAAAATTAAACATAACCGTAACATAAACACAGAAGTTTGCGCCCAGGCTACCAAATGGGATCATTCACAATGATTCACATAAGCATTGACATAAACATTGCCGTAAGACGTTAACATGAAAGTTTGCAAACTCCAAACTTTCATGCTTATGCTTACGTGATTTGCAAACAGAACACAATCGTGGAGCGCTGAAGTATACGACAGAATATGAGGAAATGGCGTCGTTGTTATGTTTCCATGGTTACCAAGTATGTTTGCTGTTATGTTTATGTTCCCATCGTGAATGATGGTATGACTTCTTGATTTTACCGTAACGTTTATATTCTTAAGTTAACGCTTACGTTATGTTTAATTTTCATTGAATGAGCCTTAAGAGTCCAATAAATGGCTGATGTTGCAGGGCCGTGTCCACGCGCATGGTGGCCGGCATGTGGTGGTTCTTCACGCTCATCATGATCTCCTCATACACCGCCAACCTGGCCGCCTTCCTGACGGTGGAGCGAATGGACTCGCCCATCGAAAGCGCTGAGGACCTGGCCAAGCAGACGAAGATCAAGTACGGGGCGCTGCGAGGGGGCTCCACGGCCGCCTTCTTCAGAGTGAGTCCTGGCTTCTATCCCCAGCACAGCAGATTACTCTGTCCAGCCTTCGTTTGAAATTCTCGTTCATATGTTTTGCAGTCTGAATGAGATATTGATCTGCATTACAACAACTGTCTGCTAACTTGGGGACATAGCGGATGGCAAATACTGAGGGCTAATCATTAGGTTGCAGTGGACATAATGTCATTACGAGCAGTCAGTTTAAAAAGGTTTTTATTCAGCTGTTGCTAACTGTAATAAAAAAAATGTCCTTTTTGATTCCTGTGCGAGAGCATCAATAATTGATGTCCAAATGACATCTTAAAGAAAGAAAAAAATGTAAAATCCTCGTTTGTAATACATACGTAAACGTAAATACTGTATAACGTTGACATGTAAAACTGGTAACGAATAACTCAGCCAATCAGAAGACAAGAGTGATGCGATAATAAAAGATAAACGATATGATCGAAGTATAGGAAAAGTTATCATTCTAATATCTGGCATGTGTTTACACCAACTTCTACCTTGGAATCTTACATAAACATTCGCCCATTTCTTGTACTGGATATTCCCATACTTGTCTGAACATCTTACAGAAATCTTCACCCATATATTTTATTGTTATTATTTATACCTGAGCTACATATGTCTTAACATTAAAAAAAAATGTTCACCCATTTCTTGTACTATTTATTCCAACATTTGTCTTAACATCTTGTAAAAACCTTCTCCAATTTCTTGTACTATTTATTCCAACATTTGTCTTAACATCTTGCAAAAACCTTCTCCAATTTCTTGTACTATTCATTCCAAATTTGTCTTAACATCTTGCAAAAACCTTCTCCAATTCATTGCACTATTTATTCCAAATTTGTCTTAACATCTTGCAAAAATCTTCTCCAATTTCTTGTACTATTTATTCCAAATTTGTCTTAACATCTTGCAAAAACCTTCTCCAATTTATTGCACTATTTATTCCAAATTTGTCTTAACATCTTGCAAAAACCTTCTCCAATTTATTACACTATTTATTCCAAATTTGTCTTAACATCTTGCAAAAACCTTCTCCAATTTCTTGTACTATTTATTCCAAATTTGTCTTAACATCTTGCAAAAACCTTCTCCAATTTATTGCACTATTTATTCCAACATTTGTCTTAACATCTTGCAAAAACCTTCTCCAATTTCTTGTACTAGTTATTCCAACATTTGCCTTAACATCTTGCAAAAACCTTCTCCAATTTCTTGTACTATTTATTCCAACATTTGTCTTAACATCTTGTAAAAACCTTCTCCAATTCATTGCACTATTTATTCCAAATTTGTCTTAACATCTTGCAAAAATCTTCTCCAATTTCTTGTACTATTCATTCCAAATTTGTCTTAACATCTTGCAAAAACCTTCTCCAATTTCTTGTACTATTTATTCCAAATTTGTCTTAACATCTTGCAAAAACCTTCTCCAATTTCTTGTACTAGTTATTCCAACATTTGCCTTAACATCTTGCAAAAACCTTCTCCAATTTCTTGTACTATTTATTCCAACATTTGCCTTAACATCTTGCTAAAACCTTCTCCAATTTCTTGCACTATTTATTCCAAATTTTTCTTAACATCTTGCAAAAATCTTCTCCAATTTCTTGTACTATTTATTCCAAATTTGTCTTAACATCTTGCAAAAACCTTCTCCAATTTATTGAACTATTTATTCCAAATTTGTCGTAACATCTTGCAAAAACCTTCTCCAATTTATTACACTATTTATTCCAAATTTGTCTTAACATCTTGCAAAAACCTTCTCCAATTTCTTGCACTATTTATTCCAACTTTTGTCTTAACATCTTGCAAAAACCTTCTCCAATTTCTTGTACTATTTATTCCAACTTTTGTCTTAACATCTTGCAAAAACCTTCTCCAATTTATTGCACTATTTATTCAAACTTTTGTCTTAACATCTTGCAAAAACCTTCTCCAATTTATTGCACTACTTATTCCAAATTTGTCTTAACATCTTGCAAAAACCTTCTCCATTTTCTTGCACTATTTATTCCAACATTTGTCTTAACATCTTGCAAAAAAACCTTCTCCAATTTATTACACTATTTATTCCAAATTTGTCTTAACATATTGTAAAAAGATGCTTCCATTTCTTGTACTATTTATGCTAACATTTTTCTTAACATCTCGTAAAAACTTTCTCCAATTTCTAGTATTACGTCTATTTATTCCAAGATTTCCCTTCACATCTTATAAACCTTCTCGAATTCCTTGTAGTATTTATTCCAACATTTGTCCTAATACTTTTCATAAATCTTCACCATTCCTTGTACTATTTTTCCAACATTTGTCCTAACACTTTTCATAAATCTTCACCCATTCCTTGTACTATTTATTCCAACATTTGTCTTAACATCTTACAGAAATCTTCGCCCATTTCGTGTTCTCTATATCGCAACAATTGTCTTGTCTTAGTGTCTTACATACTAGGTTCAAAAAGTTCCCGGAATTTGCTAGTATCATAGAAACAACGTACCTTAAACACTATTCTACAGCATTCCCTTCAAAATAGTTGCCTTCCGCAACAACACACTTTTGCCAACGCGTGTAGAGTTCCTGGAAGCAGGCCTGGAAGCCATTTTGTGAAACCCGTCTTCGTGCTCTCGTCGCGTTTGCATTAACCTCTTCAGCATTGAATCTCCGTCCTTTCAGATGACTTTTCAGATGGGGAAACAGAAAGTAATCAGGTGGTGAGAGATCAGGAGAGTATGGTGGGTGATCCAAAGCAGTTATGTTGTGCCTGGCAAGAAAATTCTTTACAATAATTGCGCGATGAGCAGGTGCATTGTCATGCATAAGGAACCAGTTGTTTTCTACCCACTTTTCTGGACGTTTCCTTCACACTGCGTCCCGGAGGCGACGGATGATTTTTACTTACAATTCTTTCGTTACAGTACGACCTTCTGGAATGAACTCATGGTGGATGAGACCCTGAGAGTCGAAGAAAACTTCCAACATAACTTTGCCTTTGGAAGTGTCCCTAGGAAATTTTTGCTTCCGAGGAGATGTTTTCGATTTCCACTCAGATGACTGTCGTTTAGGGACTGGGTCGTACAAGTAGCATCAAGTTTCATCACCAGCAATAATTTTGTTTAAGAAATCACCATCTTCATCAGCCACACTGATCATGTCCCCAGCAAGAGTCATTCTTGTTTCTTTCTGTTCTGCCGACAACATTTTCGGAACTAACTTCTGAGACACGTAATGCTTGTTGAGATGCTTGTGAAGAACATTGTGTACACTTCCGACTGATATTCCGACCTCTGCTGCTATCTCTTTTATGGTTTTACGTCGGTCGTCCCTCACAACATTACGCACACGCTGAGCGATTGCTTCATTTGTTGCAGTTGTTGGTCTGCCACTGCGTACGTCATCTTTGATGCTATCGCGGCCACCAGAAAAGTGTTTATGCCAGGCATACACTTGAGTTTTTTCATTGCTGCTTCGCCATATGCTTCTTCCAACAATCTTAATGTCTCTGCAGGAGTTTTGTGTAACAAAACACAGAACTTGATGTTTGTACGTTGCTCTGTGGACATAATTACAAAATGCGACGAACAAACTAAACACTATGATAAACAATTGCCTACAACTCAAAACCAACAATCGCCATTATCAACAAACTTTAAGGAAATGACATCATGAATGTTACCAACAAAACAAATGAATAATATCCCTTGTTATATATTAATACGAAAAATGGTAGTAAAATTCCGGGAACTTTTGAACCCAGTAGTATATGAACTTTCGCTGATCATTTTTTTACTGTTTACTGCAATATCTATATTGGTATCTTATGAAAACCTTCGCCTATCTCTAGTGATTTTCCAGATATTTCTATTCTTCTTTGATGATCCAGAGGTTACCATGTCGCTAATGAATTCGAAGTAAAGTTGTAGGTACCATGTCGTATAATTCCAGCACATAAGAGCACCTTGTTCTGATGCACATGAAATCTATGTGCCATTTCTCGCGAAGTTGATGAAGTGAAGCACTGCCGTTGCTGCGCAGGACTCGAACTTCTCGACGTACCAGCGCATGTGGAGCTTCATGGAGTCGGCGCGGCCCAGCGTGTTCACCAGCTCCAACGTGGAGGGCGTGGAGCGCGTCGTCAAGGGCAAGGGCAGCTACGCCTTCCTCATGGAGTCCACGTCCATCGAGTACGTCATCGAGCGAAACTGCGAGCTCACGCAGGTGGGCGGCCTGCTGGACTCCAAGGGCTACGGCATCGCCATGCCCCCAGTGAGTGCCACACATGTGCTACAATTTCGAGCTTTCGTTAAGCCATGAGTGATATTAACGTTTCTACTTCAATTAAGGCACTTAGATCAAAAACGGGAAAGCACAAAAACTTCACAGACTGCATTGTACTTGTTTTTGGTATTGCTACTTTGGACTTGGCCAGATCTACTTGTCCCACAAACAGTTTTTTTTTTTTTTTTTTTTTAAGAGAAGTAACACATACAGGGCTTTCATTTCAATACTTCCCAGTCTAAATAACTAATAATTTAAATTGAATTCAGTGTAAACAAAAAAAAACACGGCAATTTAGATATTGAGGGAAGTCTGAAACCAGGTTCAATTGCATTTTAGATTTCACCCCCACCCCCAGCCACCCCCACTTTGAAATTTCAAATGGCACCCCTATATTATTATAGTTAACTATGAAATCGCATTCAATTGTTTATACACCTCAGTCATTTGTTTTCGCATCTTTTGTTTTCTATCGTCGCCTGGCAACCTGTGTTTTTTTTATTATCAGTTGATTGTAGGATGAAAACACAGCTTATTTTGTGTAATTTCCTAAATTTAGTCAATAAGGATGATTTCTTTCTCTCTTGAAGAATACACACCATTTTAAAATAATTTAACACACAAACACAGCTATTATATGAAACGCTCAGTAGGTCTTTGTAGCTTTAGGTCTATTCTCTTCAGCTCTAATCAACAATTCTTGAAACAAAAGACGTATTTAACTAAAATCAGCTAATTTGGGCCTAGTTGAAACGCGTTCAAAACACTGTTTTGCTTGTATAGAAAATGAACCGTAAGTAATGTCTTTAATTTCAAAAGGTTATTCTTCGAGATATTTCAAACAAAATAATAACTTCAGGAGCATACTTCGTTCGGCCTATATTTACCAGCAGAGCCATTTGACTAATCAAGGATACAGGTTTATTCAGGTATTAGATGTAATAATTTATTGTTATTAATGAATGCTTCAAAATTATTTTTTCCACGGAAGTTACATATTTCATTAATTTGATGTTACACCCTTTTTAAGGCCCATTCACAATGAAAATTAAACATATAACGTAAGCGTTAACTTAAAATCAAATAGTCATACCATCATTCACGATGGGAACACAAACATAACAGCAAAGATTCTTGGTAACCATGGAAACATAACAACGACGTCATTTCGTCATATTATGTCGTATACTTCAGAATATAAACTAAATTTAACAGAAAAAATACTGAAATCAGAAGTAAACACTGAAATAATGAAACAATTGTCTTTGGAGACAATTAATATTAGGTACCCTCCGCAAAACTGGCTTCATTTATACACCGACGGATCCTTGTTCTCCAGAGAACAAGGTGCCGGTGCAGGTGTTACGTGCTGTCTCTTCTCACTTTATAGATCTCTTGGATATGGAACAACAAGTTTTGATGGTGAAATCGTTGCAATAAGTGAAAGTCTCAGGAATCTTCTATGCTACATCAATAAATTTAAAAATGCAGTTATATTGTCAGACTCCAAAGCAGCTATTCTATCAATAGTCTCTAAACACACACCTTCATCTCAAACAGCAGAAATAACTAAAATGCTCTCTCAATTAATATCACTCAATAAAAGAATTGTATTCCAATGGATACCATCCCATTGTGGAATCCTGGGAAACGAGAATGCGGATGCTTTAGCAAAGAAGGGCAGCACTGCTACTTACAGACCTGTTACTAAATCTACGTATTACTCTGTGAAGAGATTTATTAAATCTACATACTTAGACTTCAACAAACAAAATTTGACAACACAATCTCAAAGGAAAAAATGGAACTCTTTGCACCATAATTCACAGTTAATTCCCGATTTACCAAGAAAATCGTCTGTAGCTGCATTTAGATTGGCAACAGGCCATGATTGTTTGGCCAAACACCTGCACAGAATTGGAATATATCAGTCCCCTAACTGCCCATTGTGCAACTCAAACCAAGAAATGGATTCGGAACACCTCAAAATCTGTGCTTCAGTGGCTGACCATGATAATATCTTGGAAAAATATTGGAGTGCAAGAGGTCAAATGACTTTATTGTCAAACGCCTGGCATTAGAAAACAACAACATTTCAGCGCTCTACGATTGTGTATTGTTTCGAAATCACGTAAGCATAAAATGAAAGTTTGTAGTTCGCAGACTTCCATGTTAACGTCTAACGGTAATGTTAATGTCAGTGTTTATATGAATCATTGTGAATGATCCCATTTGGTGGCCTGAGCGCAAACTTCTGTGTTTATGTTAGGTTAATGCTTGATTTTCATTGTGAATGGGCCTTTATAATCAACATGGACAAATTTCATACCACAGTTCACAAGCAGAGGTCTTGTAGTAAACCCAGCGAATAGGGATTATAAAGAATGGACACTGAGCGAATTTTTCTGTGTTTTGTTTCTCTGTGTCCCAGCGTTTAGTTCCACTTTCAAGCGCTAGAGGTTAGTGTAATCGAGCATACGCTAAGGTAATAACTGAGTATAGAGTTGAGACTCAGGATCCAAACATCGCCTACCTTATTACATAATCCGGTAACGCTTTGCTTCAAATAAATTCAAGTTAACAGCTTTTCCTTATTTCTCACTGGCAAACTAGTTGTAATAATATATTTTTTTTTATATTTCAGTTATAATAAATTATATTATAAAATAATATAATACATTATAAAATTAAGTATCAAATTCGTTTAATATTTGTATATAATATAATATAGGTATATGGTTTTACTTCTCATAAGAGTTTTGTTTTTCCATTTTCAGCGCTGTCAAATCATTACATATTTTAATTGTTGTTGGGGGTCAACATCTCAACTCTCATTATAAAGGAACTCTAGAGTCTAGACATTACAGTTAATGACGGATTTATAATTTTATGTATCCAATTTATTTTGAGTACATAATGTACCTAGATGTATTAATTATATGTGTTATATTTCCGCTGTGTCGACTGCTAGCTGGTTTGATGTCAGCGCCAACTCTAGGGAGAAAGCAGAATCTGACGCTCTAGCTGGCTTGAAGGTCATTGAAATCAGTCCGGCTACATCAAAGGTACCGACGCGAAGTGTCCATACTTAGTTACCTATACGCTGGTAAACCTCTTTTCTTTATCAGAGAATGTTGAAACATAATTCTGTGCCAACAGGGGAGGAGCTGTGTGGCCTCTACTGAAGAAGTTAAATCATTCACAGTTCTCTGATCTAAGAATAGTAACCAGCAGGGATTGCGATGCTGCGATATTCGACTGCAAGGTGCTAACCCCGTTTCCCCTGCCCGCAGACTCGCCGTACCGGACCGCCATCAGCGGCGCCGTGCTGAAGCTGCAAGAGGAGGGCAAGCTGCACATCCTCAAAACGCGCTGGTGGAAGGAGAAACGGGGAGGAGGCTCCTGCAGGGTGAGTCCTAGCGCCATTTGCATCAATGACGTCACTGCAAACATCATTTGCACAGATGACTCACAACTCCCGACCAGACGGAACAGATGCAACTATTGGAAGACTTGATCAAGTTTCCCTATGGGCGAATAAGTTACGACTTAGTTACATTCTAGTAAGTCACAAGCTGTAATAAGAGACTACTGAACACAATAAACGGCAGACATATCCCAGTCACTACAGTATACCGGGTGATTCAAAAGTCCGGCGACATAGACAAAGTTCGTTATTAGTGCGCGTAGCGAAAAATGGAAAAAGTGGAAAGTTGTTGGAAATATATAGTTTTGAATCTAACGTACTTGAATTTTCAACGTAGAATGCGCGATTGGTTAAAATTAATCCAGTCTCTACCATCATATCCCACCTCCCTTAAATTCATTTTAATATTATTCTCCAACCTACGTCTCGGCCTCCCCAAAGGTCTTTTTCCCTCCGGCCTCCCAACTAACACTCTATATGTATTTCTGGATTCGCCCATACGTGCTACATGCCCTGCCCATCTCAAAGGTCTGGATTTAATGTTCCTAATTATGTCAGGTGAAGAATACAATGCGTGCAGCTCTGCGTTGTGTAACTTTCTCCATTCTCCTGTAACTTCATCCCTCTTAGCCCCAAATATTTTCCTAAGAACCTTATTCTCAAACACCCTTAGTCTCTGTTCCTCTCTCAAAGTGAGAGTCCAAGTTTCACAACCATACACAACAACCGGTAATATAACTGTTTTATAAATTGTAACTTTCAGATTTTTTTGACAGCAGACTGGATGACAAAAGCTTCTCAACCGAATAATAACACGCATTTCCCATACTTATTCTGCGTTTAATTTCCTCTTTCCAACACAGCTTCATTTCTTATTCTGTCTGTCCATTTCACACGCTCCAATCTTCTCCATATCCACATTTCAAATGCTTCTAGTCGCTTCTCTTCACATCGTCGTAATGTCCATGTTTCTGCCTCGTACAATGCTACACTCCACACAAAGGGCCTAATTAGTCAAATCCACTCTCCTCACCTCCAGGCTGGGGCCTCCTGGGATCTTTTAAGATGCGAAAGAGAGAGTGGTGTGCGGAAAGTAAGGAGAAGCTACCGCATTATCTTTCCCAAGATAATTATTACAATTTTAGAAATTATAACAATAATCGTAATGCTGATGTTAATAATCATAGTAATTATTGTGATAATTATGAACATGGTTACGATAATGATAATGATGGCGATTGCGATAATTATGATAAGCTGATGATAATAAGGATAGTAATTATGAAGATAATGATGATATTGTAGGCTGACCAGACGTCCCCGATTTGCGGGGACAGTCCCCGGTTTTGAGTTGCTGTCCCCGGAATTTAATTTTGTCCCCAGAAGCTTTGATTTTGTTTCAATAAAATTTTACACATAAATATTTAAGGATCGTGATGGAACTGCTGCGATTCATGCACATTTCTGAACGCATCTCAGTATCAGACAGAAGAACCAACGAGCACAGTATGAGATATTCTGCACTCTTTGAGAAGAACATAGGATCTTTATCTTCTGTCATCTTAGCACTCGCATTGCGCGGAAGCGCTAGCGCTGCCATAGCGCCCATTTGTTAGTAGTTCAAAAATGAGAAATTTTGTGACAAACCAACAGGTGAAAAGTGGTATGATATTTTTGAACATTTCAAGAAAAAATCCATTCCGTTTGAAAATCTTCTCAAAATAGTGTCATTAATCATGTGTCTTCCAGTCAGTAATTCATCAGTTGAAGGACATTTCTCCTCAGTGAACTCAATCTGGACTGATGAAAAGTCAGAAAAAAAGTTGAAACAGTTAAAGCTTTGTTAGGTCTATAAGTGAAAAAGAAACTTTCATTCCTCATTTGAAGAACTTAGTGTAAAGCTGTATAGGAATGAACAGATCCTTAAAAAGATACATTCTTCAGACAAGTACTTGTAAAATGTGTGTGTTAGAATTCAGTGTGTACAAAAGGTCTATCAGAGGACGGACACTGGAAAGTTTTCTTTTCTCAATCGTACTATCAGGGACTGGAATGCTTTACCTGCAGACTTACTAAAGGCTTTACCAACAACCAAAAATGTATTTAAAAATAGGCTTAAGGACCTTACTAATGGACGGTAATTATACACAGTATTTAAAGGGTGTAAATGATATGTTGTTATTGAAGTGTTGTATCAGTGAAGAATTATGTTGTGTCAGTGAAGTGTGTTGTATCAGTGAAGAATTATGTCGTGTCAGTGAAGTGTGTTGTATCAGTGAAGAATTGTGTTGTGTCAGTGAAGTGTGCTGTGTAAGTGAAACGTGTTCCTGTCAGTGAAGCTTTATAGTTTATAGTGGCAGTGCAAAGTATTTCAACAGTGAAATGTTTTTGAAGTGTTAGTGAAATCAGGATAGAATCAGTGAAATGTGTCGTAGTTCCATTGCAGTGAGTGAGTTGACAGCGAAATGAGTGTAATGTTGAAAGGTACTTGTGCAGATATGAACATATACTCGTGGGTTTTAGTTCGATCTTAGTTTTAAGATACAAATTAGAATATTTCAAATGTTATTTTAAGTGATCGTTTCATTTAATTTAGTATATTCCCTGTTGTTGTTATTATTATTATTATTATTATTATTATTATTAGTATTAGTATTAATTATTAGTATTATCATTAATTGTATTTTAATTAATAAGTTTATTATTGTCATTATTGAGTGTAATTAGTTACCACTGCCACCGGGTATATACCCATTGCAGTGTGAATAAATACATACATACATGTGGAAGAGATCCATGCATGCATCAGTACTGAAATTGAATTCTTAGTAACTATAATTATCTATATACAGGAGTTACGTGTGTTTATGCATTCAATTCAAACCTTTAAGATATTCTGTAAATTTAATGTGCAAAGTTCTATCATTGTATCTACTGCTACATGTATTTTGTTTAACATTTCAATGGATAGTGGGTAGAGAAGTGTTTGTGGTTTTTCTTGAAATTGCCGATGTCCCATGCTGGACGATAAAAAATCTGGTCAGCCTATGATAATGGTGATGGCAATGATGATAATGTTGTTGTTAAAGTTGAAATAATGATCAATGTAATGATAATAAATATGAACCTAACATTCCAAACGTGCTAAGTGCCAAAAACAACTTTCTCAGATATTGATGAAAAGCACACTGCGAAATGCATGTTGAGATACCTACAATTCCGTCTTTGCCGCACGAATGAGTCACTCAAGGCTGGTTCACAATAAATCGGAAACGAGAATCGGAACGAAAACGAAAACGGTGAAATTGTTAAAATGTATACATTTAAATGTGAGCATTCACAATTAACGAAAAGCTTGCCGGAGCCCGGGATCGGGAACGGAGAGTTGGCCAAGTTTCAACTTTGGCTTTCACGTTTCCGATCACAGCCCACTAGATTCATTCTACTGCCATCTAAAAGCTATTTTGTCGTCGTAGGGGAGAGTCGGGTAGTATCGGACAGTGCGTTTCTTTCATCTACCACCATATGGTAGTACCTGAATGACATGGTTACGTTTCTGTATGCGACATCACAGAAACGTAACCATGTCAATCAGGTACTATCATCTGGTGGTAAATGAAAGAAACTCACTGTCCGATATTACCCGATGTCCGATACGACCCGACTCTCCCCTATATTTTGTAGCAAGAAGACCGTGACATAACCTATGCATTATTTTGTTCTGTGCTGTGCATCATGGAGCAAGTTTTATTTGATGAGATTCTAATATTTAAATCCTCACATTTACGATAAGCGGCGCGCCTCGTATAAAGATGAGAAAATGAAGGAGAATACTTGGCTTTCAATAGCTGCATCTTTGAACACCGATCGTAAGCGAATCATTTTATTACTGTATTGGTTGTATTACACACTACATATTCACGCTTCAATTCAATAACTACTGTTGTGTTCATTTTTGTTCTATTACAAATGTTTCTTCTCTAATTATTTTACGTTATGGTAGACTTAAAATAGGTTGTGATAATAAAGATGCATGGGCATATTTATAGTACCGTACCTAATCAGTTGAAATTTCGAAGTTGGTTAACCTGTGTTTATGTTGCCTGCCTTGTAGTCATGAGAGAACGCCATTGGTCAATTATACACAAATAACATCATAATGCGTAATATCGACTTTACATATCGTTATTGACATACATATCGATATGCATAGTCGTCTACGTTCTCGGTTTAATATGAATAAAAAATTGTCATATTCACGTCCTCTGCTTCTCGATTTCATTCTGGTTCTCGTTCCCGGTTTACTGTGAACCAGCCTTCACAGTTGAGCTACGACAAAGACAATTTAGTATGATATTCTCATATGGATGTTCATCCCTTAGATGAATAAAATTAAATTTGAAGAATTGGCATTCAGTACATTACGTCTTCGATGATGACTGCAGGACGACACGTCCAAGAGCTCGAGCGCCGCCAACGAGCTGGGCCTGGCCAACGTGGGCGGCGTGTTCGTGGTGCTGATGGGCGGCATGGGGGTGGCCTGCGTCATCGCCGTCTGCGAGTTCGTCTGGAAGTCGCGCAAGGTGGCCGTGGAAGAGAGGGTGAGGAACATACTTCAAGACACATAGCGGTAATTACACGCTCTCTCACTACGCGGCGCTGACTCTCCTGTCTCCAAGCGAGGCGATGGACTGAGCGTCCGTCCGTCTGTCCGTCCGAAACACCAAAATCGCAGTCATATACAGGGTGATGCGCAACTGTTCACAATTACTCCTCAGGCCTGCCGCTTAGTTTTCAGATTAACAGAGGCAAAACAAGTGAATACTTGAAGAAATGCATTGCAGTCTGGAGGCATGAATTAGGTTAGGTTATTTTTAAAAAAGAAGCCTTCATTTTAAACAAACAACACTTTTCTCTTGAGACATTGCGTAGAGGGCTGCATCGGGCGCTTGTAAATTTGAATATTTAAACCTTTATACTCCTACGGCCAGTTTCTCCAAGAAATGTTTAATTTGGCCTAACTACTGTTAAATTAACAGTCTGTTTATTTTTAACCTTTTTGTTAGTGTATGTTCCATTTCTTCAACATCATTTTGTTTAAAACAACCACCACTTAACTATAATAGTCGTTAACACTATTTTAACCACTCAATAGCAGTTGGTAATGATTTTGCACGTGTAAGGCAATTTTTTATTGGCTGATATTATTCTTTAAATTCTGTATTGTAGAGTAAGTCATGAAATATGTATAAAATCATAACGTGGTACAGTAGGCCATGCCCGATAAAAAAGAAGACAAATGAAAGTTGTAGGTAACTACTATTGAATAATAATATTATTACAAATTGAGGTTATAGTACTAATGCTAATAGATGACTTCTCAAAGAAGTGATTTTTGCTGAAAACTTTTTAATATAATATATATATATATATATATATATAATTATGATATCGTCAGTTTACAAGCAAGACACATTAAGTCAAAAATATTATTTCTGAGAAAAAACCGTAAATAATGTAAATTGAATGTAAGCTTAGAATCGGAAAATTAAATACATATAAAGAGAAACAACTTATTAAAAATAATATTTTGAGGATTCAGTTTTGTCAAGAGCTTTCGAAACGTCTTTCTCTCAGAGGTAACATTTTTACTTAATTTGTTTTGCTTGTAAACCGATGACATCTTCTTCAGGAATCGTTAACTTTTTCTATTAAAAGTAACAATGTTAAATTATATTTAATTATAATTTTTTCTACAATTTACCCTTAAAAATGTACCGGTGCTTTAAAAGTTTAATTAAAGTATGTCGAATAGTTCCTACATATATATAAAAAAAAAATTAAATTCAGCCCTGAAATTATTTTTCGTAAATCTGTGCAAAAATATATTGTTGATTATATGCATTAAATGGTTTATAAATTGCTTTGGTTGTGGTGAAGTTTCATTCTTCGTATTAAAATGCAAAGGTTTAAAATATTCTAATTACAAATGCTAGAAGCAGCCCTTTAACGATTCAGCGCCCTTAAGGGCTTGTTTCCCTGCACATCTTAATCCACAACTAAGTGTCCTTGCGGATATCGGAAGTGAGTTGCTTCACGTGGTACATCCCTTAAAGTGAACATTCAAACATTACAGATAACTGACAATAATGTCGACAGCTGCACCTTTTAATTAACACAAGCTTACTTTTGAAGAACGGCACACATTTTGTCCGTGTCATACGGTTGTATCACTGCTTAAGTGGTTAGGTACAGCTTACAGCAGTAAAATTTTGGGAAGATTCAACATTTTTTCCTCCATTACTGTATCTTGTACCATAATGAAAATTAGTATGTGTAAAACACTGTCCTTCAGTTATACGAAAAAGAAATATTTTTACGATTAAAAAAAATATTTACTTTTTTTTTTTTTTCAAAATTCAGTTTACTGTGCAGTGATGAAGCGTTTCCTACATAACTCAAAAACTATCCAACATTCTGTGATAACATTTCTTGTGTGTATTTATGCATGTCATATCTACAATATGATGCAAGATCACTTCTCTGTCTTTGATAGATTGTCTGATAAGAAATAAAATCATTTTACAAAATGGTCAAGTATCAATATTTTATTCTAACGCAAAATAAAAAGGTATTATTTATTAAGAAATGTAATTGAAAGAGCTTGATATTGTGAACATGAGTTTCAGCAATAAAATAAAAGAGAGAGAACATGAAAAACTTAACAATTTTATTAGTTATGAGGGAAACGCTTCTTCACTGCACAGTGAACTGCACATTTTTAATTTTGAAATATATATATATATTTATTTTAATTCGTAAAAATATATATTTTTTTTCATATAGCAGAAGGACAGTGCTTTACACATACCATACCAATTTTCATTATTATACAAGATATAATAATGGAGGAAAAAATGTTGAATATCTCCAAAACTTTTACTGCTGTAAGCTGTAGAGCTTTCCATGTCGTCGCTGAGCAAACCCCCTAGAAAAATCGTATAGACTGGCTACGGTAAAGTACAAAAAAAAAAAAAAAAAAAAGTCACTGCGAAATGTACCGCCATTAAAAGTGAGGCTGTTGGAACTCTTTGTGATCTTCAGCTGAACTGAATATTTATTACGAACATTCTGTGTTCCAGCCTATCTGTCGTTCAGGATTACACAGTTCACAACACACTGATCTGGGTAAATTGCAACTCAAACGTTACTATAGCCTATCCGTTATGTCGCGAAACCAAATGCGTGCATGCGTCGTAGCTTATAGTATGGTGGGGTAAGTGAGCTAGCTCGCTGCAAGTGGAGGCGTAGGGGCTATTCCATATGAAATCGATCAGTAAAAAACCTCGCATTTTTTTAATACTCTAATTTTTTCCCTATTTATACAAGGTGCTGAGGGGAGTGCATTTTCAAAAATATACTATCGAAAGTCAAACGGTTTTCGTATTGTTGAGCGACAAATTTAGCGTATTTTATAAAAACAAGCCTCTTTCAGCGCTCAGAACTCTGGAACCATTTACTGCAGAACATTGAACAGGAGCTCATTTTGGAGCTGGCATTTGGTAGGTTATGTTAAGAAGTAATCCTTATTTTTATTTTATACAGAGAGACAGATAATCTGATTTTACTTACTTTTAGGCTTTTTGCCCATTTGTAAAAATGTAAAAAAATATTGAGAAAAACCTTGCATTATTAAGAGGGATTCGGCATTGTTTGCTTAGTGGTACGGCAATAAGTTTCGAGGGTATTAAATAAATTATTTTCACACACCTAGACTTGAACGGTGCGGTACCCCACCCACTGGCCGAGAGCTGAAGATAAGCAAGCGTCGGACGTCATTTTACTCATGTGTTTATGACAACTTGTGATAAAGCTAGCCCAGCCATGACTGCTAGACGACACATTACGTGTTTGTCTCCTGGCCTTGCTTGTCTCGACTACCTACAGTCAGGTGGTTAGTTCACGCGCGTACTATTTATTTTCTTTATCTTATCAACATAGCATCAGTAAAAAATACGTGTTTATTTGTACTTTCAATGCGGAATCTAACCACATATTTTAAAAATATTTTTTTCGTGGGAAAAGGCGTCTTAATGAAGAAAAATCTAAATTTCTCCACTTCCATAAAAAGTAAGAAAAACTGTTTACATGTCAATATAAACTTTAACTTCTCAGCATCAAAATAAACCATGATTTTGATCATTGGGTGAAAGGGTTTCGGAGCCACAACAGTTTAAAGTTGCTAATTTTATGAAAATACGATAAATTTAAATATTTTTAATTTAATCGCTATGAAGTTCTGATGCCTCAAACTTTGCACAAAGCATTGTATCACAGTTGTCTACGGACAGGAAAAGTTTCATTGTATTTAAAAATTGCAAGGTCAATTTTCTCTGTATTTCGGTCGATTTGAGATGGAATAGCCCGTAAGGAGAGAGGGTAGCTTTCCAGTGCACTTTCTTCTTCCCTTCACGAGCAGGTAGGTTTCGCCTAACTGTAGTTTAAGATATGATAAATGTGACTTAAATAGAAATTTTTCTCAAACAGTAATAGAATTCCGCACTCAACGAAATTACCTCAAATTTCTTTTTTGTGTCTCACAGTTAGAAGGCCTACAGCTGATAGTCATAAATTTCCCATTCAACTTGTAGTTGGGGAAGGTTTCCTTGTAGGGATGAACAGTCTACGCTGAAAAACTTATCTCTAACAATTTTTTTTAAAATTCCAGTTTAAAATTTTCCTAAACTAACTACAGTAAATTCAGTAGCATTAGCTCGGCGCTCATCGGGACCTGTTTGCACGGAATAGAAAAGTGTTGAACGGCGGTCCTTTAAGGGAGGGATCCTTGACAAGATATGAATGGAAGAAATGCTCTACCATTTCGCACTTTTACGCTTAGTTTTCCCAGAAATAATTATTTAACCTGATAATTTTTGATCCCATATTTTAGAAATATACACATTTTATAAATAATGTCTTTATGTTATACTTAACAGTTCGAATAAATATTTCACAATGGGTAGATTTCTAAAACGAAGTCGAGACGCGGTTTGAGAAGAAACCGAGGTTCGAGGGTTTTATATATGGCAACGCAGCTTAGAATCGATTTTTATTCCTGTAAACGTCGATATTAGAAAGAAATGAACATCGGGATTAATATTTTTAATGAATTGCAGTAAGTCACATTCTTTTGTTCTCAGCTAAGGTATTGTTATGTCTACTAATTTACAGAATATATGTGCGTTAAAATACTAGCATTACTTAGTATTTAATAAGGATCGGATTTTTAGGTACCAGAATGAAATTACCCAAATAATTAGCACAAATCGAGCGTTTATGTTGTTTTTTATCATTTGTTCATATCTACTACCAACATTAACTACCTGAAAACACGTTCTAAGGAATTAATAACCTAAATATTAACTGGATTAAAATTTCAATTGAAACTAAAATGTAATATGGTTCTGTTTTCATATATAAAGGCCTACTACGTTGAAAGCCCTAGTAGCATAAAACTTAAAATAAGAAAACAAAATCACGTTTGCTTCATATTCCTGTACGCTCACGTTATAATGTCCAAAACTACTATAAAGACTAAAAATTAAGTTATATCGTCTTATAGACATAAAGGTATAATTAATATAATATATTATACCTTACTTCCCTCAAAGCAACAAAAACGTGTAAAAAATGGTCAACTGCCGCCTCTTGCATTTCGTTGCAGATTATTATTAAGCATTGTTGCTAAATTTTGCGTTAATTCCTTCGAAAATCGCAATATTCGCCTGAAATTGTCGTGGTTATATAGTTACAAAGGATTATCCCTGTCTCCCATCACTCTAATCCGGGCATTTAATACTCGTAGACACAAATTTTCCTTCTATATTCACCTAGCTGATCTACTACCGCCATCTTGTACACATGAAGCCGAGGTTTTAAACCTGCCCCAGGCGTGGTCTCCGGTTCAGACCATGGTTTCGAGCCGTGGCTCAGAAAAATGAAAAATGAAAAAAAAAAAAAAAAAACTCGTTTTATAAGTCCAAACGAGGTTTAAAGCCATGACCGTGGTCTAGACCTTGTTTTAGAAATCGATCCAAAATGTTTCTGTGACTTTGAGGTTTAAAAAATATTATAATAAATAAATTATCAACGACTCACAATGTCATGGATGTTTGGCAACACTGTTACTGAAATGTAGACGCGTGCTTCACTCTTTTTCCCGTAACATGCTGTCAGGGCGGTGACAATGTTGTTTTACAATATAACGATATAACTGCAAGGTCTGTACTTCTAACTATAAAACTGATAGTAATCTATTCTTCCTGAATTGGAGTACGAACTGTATCCTTTGCTGTGATTAGTTATTTCAAACATACTCTACTATATAATGTGATAAGGTATTTTTCGTAACCTAATGCATCCTATCAAACTGATATTTGTCTCGTGTTTCTCGGAAATAGCGAATCCAAATTCTTTATAAATGTTATTTTAAGGAGGCGATGGCTGAAATTTCTGTTTTCTACATTTTCAAGCTACGTTCTTGATTGTTTGTACACATGATCACTGTGTGACAGATAACGTGGTCAGGTTTCATTTCTGTGTGAATTAGTTGCTGAGTTATTAAAAATATTTTGAAAAATTTGCATATTTCAAATTGAAATGTGTCGCTCAGTTTTTCAGTAAAATATCTGACATTTTTTTTTCAAGACTGGTGACATATTTAGAAAAAACATAATGCTTTAGTTTTCCTATATCTTGACTACGAAAGGGGGTTATAACCAAATACTTTACTATAATAATACCGGACAGCTAGCAGTTTTACGTGCGAACGACGATGGTGCTGCTACCTACCTGCCGGGATGGAGATACTCGCGAAACAAGCTGTAATCAACTGCAATGTACGAGTGTATTGTTGCTGGGCTAGTTAATTTGTTAATCGTTTTATGAATTAGTACTAGTGTTAAAATGTCAGGGTGTATATGTGCTGTTTATAATTGTGACAATTGCAGCATTACAAATTGCTCCAAATCGTACTTTCGATTTCCGACAGTTCATAAAACGTATGCCAACAACATTCTTTAGTAGGCCTAATTCCTTCGTCCTTGTGTTGATAGAAAAATACAAATTAGTTTTTTTATTTAGACCTAATAAATGAATAGAAGTTAAAATGTATCGGAAATTTTAAGACTTTATCAAATTAAATTTTATTGTTGTCCACATGCCTTTACTAATTATTACAAGCATCAGATTACTATCAATTTTATCTTTGCAGTTGTCAGCAATGCGTATATAAAACATTACTGTAAATTCATTCCTAATATCAGATTTATTTCGTCTCGGTAAACCAAAGAAAAAATCTATAACAATTAATTACGGAAAGTAATATGAAGTATGCGATATTTCTCGTAATATGCAGCTTTGATATAAGATAATAATTTTACATTAAATATTATTCAACATTTCTTAAGTGTTTCATATATAATTCCACATTAGTAACTCACGTTTTAAACAATAGTCCGAATCTCGCTATGTTAATATTTGTATATGTGAACGTAATTCCATCCCTCTGCGCTAGATGTCAGGTCCGCGATATTTCGCACTCACGCCAATGCTTTTAGTATACAGCTGTCCGGTATTATTATAGTAAGGGATTTTTATAACCACTGCATACCTAAAAATATAAATTTTCCATTGCCACTATAAATATTTATTTTTTTACTTCAAAAAGTATTCATTTAATCATAAAACCCATCCGCTATTTTGTTAACAACAGTTTATAGAACATGCAGTAAAAATTTCATGTTCCTAGCATCAAAATTGTAAGAGCCTTTACACTTCGAAACTGGTGAAATGTACTGAAAAAAGTGTGAGAAAACAGCTTGTAAAATTTGCATGCAATTGAAGTTCAAGAGTGCAGCCATTTATATATTGCGTAATTTTTATCCTTTCGAGCCTGATTCATTTTTACAAGAAAACGAAAATGCGATTTTTGACTGAAAATGACCAAAATTTCACCCATCACCCCCCCCTTAACTATATATTTGGCCCAAATTTTACTCCTATTCGCCCCCCTAAAAAGGAACATGTTTCATTGCTTAAATTCTATGCGGCACGAAGTTAAAATAAGGCAAATTTCAAATTAACTTTAGAATTTCTTAATTTATTTAAAACTTGCTTCTGAACTGTCTACACAGTCACGCTGTTACTAATTTACACCCCACGTTAGTGTGACATCACAGTCTAGTATATACAGTCGCGAAGCTCAATACGTAGTAAATATGCAAACATTAGATAGTTTCTCACCACTAGGATCGCTAATATCGCCTCATTACAGGCAATGCAAAATAGAACCGTCATAGTCTATTGTTTCTAGCATCCTCAAAACTCAAACTTCGTGACTGTGTATAGTAGACTGTGGTGACATGGTCTTTGGCTGTCCAGGTTTGCATCTCAAGTTAATAATAATAATAATAATAATAATAATAATAATAATAATAATAATAATAATAATAATAATAATAATATAATAGCAATAATAATATTTAAAGTATTAAATAATCATAACATGTAGTAACTTTTCAGCGCAAGAAAATCATATTGTCAGCATTATCGGCAGACTATACAATTCTTTCGTCTTAAACTACTATTTTGTCGTTGGCCTACTTGATGTTCAGATGTTAAATATTTTAATTGTTTCCTTAACATTGCAGTGGGCCATGATATTGCGTAATGGCCGTGCTAGCAAATACAAGTAGGCTTATCATAATTTAGAATATAGGCTAATCTGTTTCTGTGTGTTATACATTATTTATTAATATATTCGCGAAATAGTCTTATTCAAATATCACAAGAGTTCTCATCCTGTTGATAACTGACTAAATGGAAGTACCTAGTTCAGAATAATATGTTATAACCTCAAAAGTATCTCTGAATTCTGCTGTTTCACCAATCATAATTTCTACAGCTATTGCCAAATATTTTCCCCTCAATTTCTTATTACAGGAGGCCAAGCCCATGCGGTCAATGAAATATATTAAGTTAACAACTTAAATATCTTATTTAATACCCTGTTGTGTAATTATGTTATCTTTTTATTAATTATTTATTGATTGTTACTCACCAAATAGTCTTATTCAAATACCAAGCAAGTTCTTATCCCTTTAGACCAGCGTTTCTCAAACTTTTCTGAAGTGGGGACCACTCTTTTAAGTGAGAACAGTTCCGCGGACCACCTTACTCTTGTTCCCTTCGAAAGCAAATTTATCATTTTGTAGCATATTTTAATACCAGTATACTTATATTTTAAAACAGAATTAACTAATTAAAATTAATTTAGTTCATTGAATTTTATATTAGTATTAACTAATTAAGTTAATGTTAATAGAAGAAAATTTGTTTTATTTCTTTAGTAATTGGAGGCTATTAGATTTGGATAATCTTTAATTTATTAACTGAAAAAAAAATAAATGTTGGTACTCATATTAATAAGATGGAGGAACCTGTCGATTCTTGCACAGTTGTTCTATATTTGGACGTATGCTGGTAAGCTTAAGTTGGAGGTCGTCACATACATCGAGTCAATTTCGGTAGCCTACTTTGTTTTTATTAGAGTTAGTGATGAAAGCCCTTTCTCACACAGATACGCAGAAGCAAACTGAATTATAATCTCTAAAGCGTCATTGTACAGTTCACTGTATTCTCTTTTCACTTGTGATGAGGTCCAGAAATTAACCATACCTTCCATTTGGAATTTGATTTTAAATCAGATCTCATTCGAGAATTTAGTTAACTGTTCTCTTCCACTCAATGGAAGTTTGTTAGTTTCAATATGGCAATGAAAGTGATCACGAACCCATGAGAATTCGTCATATTTACTTGGAAAATAAGTTTCAAATTGTGACCTCAGAGTTGTATTATTGGTGTACGACGTACAATACGTGACCATTTCAATGTGCAGACTGGGTGTCGGCAAAACTATTAAGAAAGTCATCAATACATCAAAAGGTTCGGTCCTCTATTATGAATTTGGATGGTCCCTGGCTGGGTTACAGGCGCGGCGCCAGATATGCAGGGAAATACCACATTCATAGTGCTTTAAATCCCTCTTTTGTTGTTGAGAGTAGAGTGGGAAGTTGGTAAACAGATAGGATAATAATTTCATAAAATGTCAGTACTAGGAGAAAACGTGAAAGGCGATTGCCATGTGTCATTTCCAAATTCTGAGATGAGAACTCTTGTGAAATTACCTGTGATAGGCCTAATTTTCATAAGTTGTAGAGGCACAGTTAATCTTAATGGTCGGTGCTTTTAAAATGACTATTAAACAGCATATTATAAGGTTGCTAGAATTGTTTAACATGCTTCTCCACAAGAAACCGTTCTTAGAAATATCTTTCAAAATGAGTTGTTGAGGACGACGAGCGATGGCGAGAGGAAAGGTAATTAATCAGTCACATTGCTTATTGCAGCTTTCCATCAGATAGTTAGTCTTTCAACCACACTCACTCGGGGCATTTAACATCTATATTTGAACTGTTTGTGCAGATTTCAGTTTAGAATGTTATGTTTCGTGGACTCTTTCCACCAACAGTTTTAATCTGTAGTATAGAAAAATGCGAAATAATTAAATAACTAATCAGAAACCAGATGGCCCGCAGTGTTGCCAAGTCCTGAAAGCGGCAGACAGGAGAGTCGGACACACAGACAATCCACCCTCGAGGAGAGCCTTGCGGCAAGGGGCGCAATGTGAGAAAGGAAGCTGGGCGGCTTTCCTTTGTCACGGGCTTGTTTCTTGCAGCTGGACGCGTTCCCGGAACAAAACAGGGTGGTTGTACGACAGCGCCAGTGCAATGGGTCTGTGCTGAAACCTTCTCGACAATAATGTGTTACGTAGTGTGCTCAGTTGGCGCCTTGTCTCTGTTGCAATCCCCCGCTGTGGACGACGGACGACCGCAGGAGGTGAGTACACTACACCATCACGTCGTGTTATGTTGCTTGTGTAAGGCCCGTAACACACTTGCAGAGTTTTCGCCAGCGAGAAATGTGTTGCGAGAAAATTGAAAAAGTGATAACATGGATTCAGATGGACGTCCACACACTGGAAGAGATTCTCGTTCGAGGCAAAAACCTCGCGCGAGTTTCTCGCTGGAATCGGTAGCACAGCGAATTTTCTTGACACATTTATCAAAGATGTTTGACATTTATACTCTTCATGACGATTGAATGTAGAAAAAATATCACAGGTGACGGTAAATTGTATTGTTTTTATTTGAAAATGAGGAAAAATGGCTGATAATTGCAGTCAGAAACCTATCGAACTTGTACGATGTCACCCGTAGGCCTATTTATATGATACACGGGATGAAAAGTATAAAAACACGAAACTTAAAGAAGAAATCTGGAGACAAATATCAGATTATCTGAAAATAAATAGGGCTATATTTTATTTTGATGAGATTTAATAGCATTAATTAAACATTTGAAATAATATATCTATATGTCTTAACAGTTTACATAATTTTAATCAGAACATAGCAAAGAATCCTCTATCATATTATGAATAGCAAAAAACTGAGGTCCATTCAACCTGAAATAACGCCTAAACGTATCATTCAAATCGAAACCAGTGTCCAAAACTCGCCCTCATTTTCGTAAGATACAATGAGATTTTCAGATATTTCTGCCTTTAATTTTAGGCCTACTTTTTCTTTTCAATAACAAAATATGTTCATGTAACTCCATTTCCTCATAATCTGAATACTCAGATTCAACATAGCGTTCGTACGTAATTTGTAAAGTACGACACTTATAGGTTATATGTTTAAGTATGACAATATACGTAAATACATAACCTGTAATATTTCTCCCAACGAGTGATTAATCAGAAAAATGCTTTCTGCATGAAGGCAGTGCATAGCTGATCATAGCGAGGTGTGATCTGTGATAGCGAGAACTCGCCAAGTGTGTGGAGGAAGGCTCTTCGCCTCTTTCTCACAACACATTTCTCGATAGCGAAAACTATTCAAGTGTGTTATGAGCCTAACAGATACATTTTGTGTTACATTATTTCATGCCATGTTACATTTCTTGTGTTACATATTTGCATTATGTTACTCCATGTTCAATTTTTTACTTGAGTTGCATCATGTTATGTTACTTTTTTGAGTTACGTATTTTTCATTACTTTACAGCAGTAATGGGCAGATTCCTGCACTGCGTGCATACACTGTGCAAGACTCAAACTGCGTAAATATTTCATACACAAGGAACCGGTTCTGAGCCTACGCGGTACCACAACACGTCAGGATGGGTTAAGAATGAGCGAGTTGTTTTTATGGTGAAAAGTAAAATAAATCGCATATATAAGTAGCTTTAATAGTTTAAATAATGATATTACTTATAGTTCAGACACTTTTATTCAATTTATATATCTCAACTGACCTATAAAATGTCAAAACACTTGAAGGAAGACGGTTGTTACGGTGTATGAAAAACCAGAAAAAAAAATCCTGAAATCAGATTGCCATAGAGTTAGTCCTATGACCATCGCTTATTGAATTTTCTTGTGCTCAGTGAGAAAACTCTTCGCTATGGAATTAACACAGAATGAATGTTATCCACTGCATTGTAAAGTAGAAATTAATTTTTTATTTCTTTCTCCTCAAAAATTGCATTTTTCATTCTATTGCTATATTTTTTTAGAAACTATTCAAGTTCACGCTATGAAATTTTCAGAGCATATTAATATATTTATAGTAGTCTTAATGATACAGATATTGTAAATATCTCAAGAAGTTTTTGATTTTTGTTCATTTTTCTAGACGAAAAAAGAAAGTAATTTTTGAAAGAGGAATATTAATTTGAGCCATAATACAAACATAATGGAAATATTTAAGAGATACTGTATAGTTTTACTTCGTGCCCTTTTACAATAAGTGCTTGAAATCTCATTACGATCAGAAGTATAGAACATGAATAAAACACACCAATTTACAGTGATGTAATAACCATAAAAAACCGTTCAAATTTAAAAAATAATTTTTAGCTACCTCACACTACAATAGACTACATAACAATCATTCAATAGCCAAAAGTTTCTTTATTCAGCACAAAAAAATTAGAAATCTTACGTTTATTACAACCAAATTTATAGCAATCTGATTTAATTTTTTTTTCCATAGACAATAACAAACATATTCCCTTAATAGGAACACAAAGTAAGGAAATCCTTCTTTGAAAAAGAAGTTAAAATAAATATATCCAGTAATATATAATATATTCATAGTATACAGTAAAAATAGGCCTAAATAAACTCACTTCTATCGAAGATCATTCAGAAGGACTTCACGATCCACTGCTACAGTACCTTCATTCTGACCAATACGGTATGTTTTATAATGGAGCTCCATACTGTTACCCATAATGTCTGACAGGCGACGTAAACATTGCCGATAGAGGAAATGAGAAGGATAATTGCTATTCAACCAATGGCAGAAGTCACATTCCACGCTTATCTTGAAGTTGAGCGTAGGTAGACAGCCCAACTTCAAGATCAGCTGGAATGTGACCACTGCCATTGATTGAATAGCAATTGAAGCGGTGACATCAATAACCATTCAAGTCCATTTATACAAGTTTCGAGAAAAATGCAAAAAACTTTTTTTTTATTTCTTACCTAATTATTATTTTTTGCACGTAATATTTCTGGTTGTTTTAGAGATCAAGACAAAGCAGTATACCAACTTTCAAAGTCGTAACACTTGTGGAAATATCCAAAATTTAATTTCAAATTTACAAAAAATGAATGACCAGAAGTAGACTTGAATGGTTACTGATCTTACCACTACAAATATCTTTCTCCTTTCCTTTGCATCCAGTCGTCGTCTGTTAGAAATTATAGAACGCAGTATAAATAGATATTTCTAACAGTCCTAATAACTTTTTTAACAAACTGAACACTGTGACTCATTTTCTATCTCCGAAAACAGACAGACAGTCACTTTCCAACAGATGATTCAATTGAGACACTCATCGTTCTCGTCACTTAACATCACTCCTGCTAGCCATACTGTACCTGACTCACTAAAGCTCTATTTATGTACAACATTGATTGATTACGTATTTTAGGTCGATTTTTAAGTGCCGCAGTCAATGTTCGTCGACCGCTTACTTTAGGGTGACAAGTGAAGAGCGCCTAGAGGTTAGGCAATCTTAACAACAAAGTACACAAGTGAAAGCACTGAATGCACGTGGTGAAATGTACACATATGCCCGTCTCTGCTTCACGCCATGTCATGTTAAGTATCTTGTGTTAAATATTTTAAGTATGCTTTGTTACATTTCTTATGTTACGTTTACTTCACAATAAATATGTTATGTTGTATCATGATATGTTACTTGAAGTTGTATTACGTTTATTAAGTTGCGTTATGTTATGTTACATCATAGTTTATGTAATTTTGTTTCATTTAATCCAAGCAGTGTAATAAACTCTGGACCCCAGCATACTGTTATTGTTATTATTTTGCATTGTAGGCCTGTTTTGTAGTGTTGCCATCCAGCGGTCCTCAAACTCTGTCTTCCCATTGAATATCATTATTTTCGTCCATACATAATGGCATTAAATGTGCTTCAGAATAGTCATACTTGAATAAGTAAACCTTTTTCGTTTAAACAATTTGCTTCATTTTAAAAGTATGCCACTCTTATTGGAAGACCCTTTATAATACAATATGAGGCAATATAATGTCATGTAATTTTACTTGAAGCAAGTAAAGCGATCGGTTTGGAAGTAAATCCCGAAAAGACAAAGTATATGATTATGTCTCGTGACCAGAATATTGTACGAAATGGAAATATAAAAATTGGAGATTTATCCTTCGAAGAGGTGGAAAAATTCAAATATCTTGGAGCAACAGTAACAAATATAAATGACACTCGGGAGGAAATTAAACGCAGAATAAATATGGGAAAAGCCTGTTATTATTCGGTTGAGAAGCTTTTATCATCTAGTCTGCTGTCAAAAAATCTGAAAGTTAGAATTTATAAAACAGTAATATTACCGGTTGTTCTGTATGGTTGTGAAACTTGGACTCTCACTCTGAGAGAGGAACATAGGTTAAGGGTGTTTAAGAATAAGGTGCTTAGAAAAATATTTGGGGCTAAGAAGGATGAAGTTACAGGAGAATGGAGAAAGTTACACAACACAGAACTGCACGCATTGTATTCTTCACCTGACATAATTAGGAACATTAAATCCAGGCGTTTGAGATGGGCAGGGCATGTAGCACGTATGGGCGAATCCAGAAATGCATATAGAGTGTTAGATGGGAGACCGGAGGAAAAAGACCTTTGGGGAGGCCGAGACGTAGATGGGAGGATAATATTAAAATGGATTTGAGAGAGGTGGGATATGATGATAGAGACTGGATTAATCTTGCACAGGATAGGGACCGATGGCGGGCTTATGTGAGGGCGGCAATGAACCTTCGGGTTCCTTAAAAGCCATTTGTAAGTAAGTAAGTAATAATGTCATGTAATATAGGATAATTTTAGTGGGCTATTTTACGACGCTGTATCAATATCTCAGTTTATTTAGCGTCTGAATGAGATGGTGATAATGCCGGTGAAATGAGTCCGGGGTCCAGCACCGAAAGGTACCCAGCATTTGCTCGTATTGGGTTGAGGGAAACCCCGGAGAAAACCTCAACCAGATAACTTGTCCCGACTGGAATTCGAACTCGGGCTACCTGGGTTCTCGGTCAGATGCGCTAACCGTTACTCCACAGGCGTAGGCTAATGTAGCTGGTCCCTACAAAATATAAAAATACATAAAAAATGAATTCTAGACCGTAAATTATTAGGTATTTTAAGAAAGAAAACTAATTTTCTCTTGGTGAAGAAAATTCCCTCCAGCCATCTTTAGAATTATTTTTGGTTCCCTATAACTTTTGCGCAGTTCATTTTAACACCAGGAGCCCGTGTTACGGTACAATTGCTACGTCTGCGCTCTGACCTGTGAAGAATATTTGAGTTAAACATTATTTATGGACGTTGTTTCGCCTTGTGTGAAGGCTGTTCCACTTAAGTGCTTTAAAGAGAGACGAATTCAAAGTCGAACCCGCACCTTACCGTTACAGTGCCACCCTCTGTCTACAAAATCAACACATTCATCACGGCAATGTTTGAGAACCGCTGTGCAGACAAAATGTTAAAACATTTTAAAAATTCACTGATTAGGCAGTGACGGATGAACAAGGGAGAAATAAAACCTGGAGCGTGGGCGGAAGGGAATTTATGTTTCAATAAACACGAAGTTGGCAACAAACGAGAGCAATAAACAGCGCCTCAAAGAGCTGCGCACGCGAGCTCAAGGCTCTGCTGAATTGAGTTGAGGCTGCCTACTAGCGACATCTGTCGTAAAAAACTTTTAAGACTTTCCTTAGCTCATTCTTGTGTTCCTAGTACCCGCAGAAATGCACTTCTTTCAAACCTGTGCAACTCGTCCTTGTTCTGCTCATGTAGTCGTCATGTAGTCGCCATTCAAGCGACTGGTTCTCATGAGCTGATCTCCAAGTCCGTGCAACTCACCATCACTTTAGAGATATTGGTCCTCATACTTATGCGACTGATCCCAAACCCATACAACTGGTCTTCCTACACTCGCAGCTTATCCTCTTCATATTCGCATGCACGCAACTGACTTAGATGAAGAAACATGCAACGCCTTGGAGAAAGAGAAACCTGTCTGTTGAATTCGTCACCAAAAGCTATCCTTCAATGCTGGTTCCCACATCCTAGCTTTCTCATACATAGCTCCAAAACGTTGCATTATTGTACATCTAAGATATTATCTTCATTTTTTTACAATTTGTTTTCATGCATATCTGACTCGTCTTCATCCGTGCAATGGTTCCGACGTCCTTCCACCCGTTCATCATATGTGCGCAATTGGTTCCCATTTCCATTCAGATAGTGATAATAATCATCTGCTCAACCGGTCCTGATATCCACGTTACTGGTCTTCATATCTACGTAACAGTCCTCATCTGCATAATAGGTTCCCATAACCACACAAATAATTATGTGCACTACTGGTTACCACATCCATACAAGTGGGCCTCAGCTGCTCACCTGGTTTCCTTATCCATACACACGGTTCTCATCTGCGCAATATTTACCCATAACACATAAATAATCCTCATGTGCACAAGTGGTTCCGTATCCATACAAGTGGTCCTCACCTGCGCAACTGGTTCCCATATCCATAAAACTGGTTCTAGTATCGGCGTAACTAACGTCTGTGTGATGTATCTTGTCTCACTGTGAAAAGAGAGAGAAAGGAGATATGTCTTACTTCGTCTGTATTGTTATGGCGATGGGGGAGTGGAGCGATGCCGTCCATCCATCCAGTGGCGGAAGGGACTAGTTGATACATTCTGTAGCGCAAAATAAAGTAACAAAATATCTCTCTTCGTACTGTATAGTTCCGTCACTGAGCTTGTCTTTCAAGAAACTGAGTTCCGGCAGTCCGTACAATAACAAGATTTTGAAAGGAATCCTGAAAATTTACAACCCTCCTATAATCTCCACCCTCATTTGAAGGGACTTGGTTTTATTGTTAGTGAGACAAGATAAACCTTACCAGGTATAGTTCTCATATCCTTGGAACTGTCCCCCTCCGTATATTCCTCCTCACATCAGCGTCGCCATCCATCAGTACAACTGGTCCCCATATCCGTCAACTGGTCCTCCTCACATCAGCGTCGCCATCCATCAGTACAACTGGTCCCCACATCCACACAACTGGTCCCCCTCATATCAGCTGTTTGTTGCAGTCCTCGCTCTGCTCGGAGATGGCCTCGGAGTTGCGCTTCGCCCTGCGCTGCCGGGGCTCCACCAAGCCTGTGCGCAAGAAGGGCCCCGCGGGGGGCGCGGAGGAGGGGCGCTTCATGCCCTTGGGCCCGTACTCGCAGTACGGCTTCATGGGCAAGGAGCCGCTCGCCTGACGTCGTAGTTAGAGCACCATATCACCATCAATCACCAGTAGCGTGTCGTGTGTAGATAGATGCTTGTCTCTTTTAAATACACTGACTGTTCCTGTACGGCGTGTGTTTGTGCGGCGGGCTGCCTACCTTCACTGATCCGCTAGAGCAGTGGTGTTCAGTCTGTGGTATCCACTGACTACAAAAATGCCAACATATTTTATTACGTATCGATGGCCCAGAACCAGACTGTTCCAAGTCCATTTTACTATTTTTTTTTCAGGAGAGCTATTTTAAGCTCCTGACATTTGGAATTGTATTGTATTATATTTATTAACATTCCATGGTATTCATACATTGCTTACAGCTAGAATATGGAGCAAGTCAAAAACCTTAACACTAATATAAAATCTTAATTTATAGTCACAGTCTAGATGAAATATATACAGACGAGATTTACAATTATAGTCTACTAGTACAACACAAAGTTTTAGTATCAATTTCATGAAGCGTTATTGAATGTCATGAATTCACCTGCAGAATAGAAGGCGTGAGAAATTAGGTACTTCTTTAATTTGGCCCTAAATAATCTTATGTTTTGAGTTTCATTTTCTATATCCATAGGTAGGCTATTAAAAATTTTTACTGCCATATAACGCACTCCTTTTGATAGCACGATAGACTTGCCGATGGAGTATGAAAGTCATTTTTGACGTGTATTTGTGCTATGAACTGTTGAATTAGTTACAAAGTTTTCACGATTACATACGAGGAAGATTATTAATGAAAAGATATACTGACAAGCCATGGGTATTATTTGTAGTTTTTTAAAATAGTCCTACACGATTCCCTAGATTTGGCACCTACTATTATTCTAGTTACTCTTTTTGTAATAGAAATATACTGTTACTATCTGTGGAATTTCCCAGAATATTATTCCAAAACTCATTAGGGAGTGGAAGTATGCAAAGTATATTGTTTTTAAGGTATTGATATTTACTATCTTTTGCATAGATCTAATAGCAAAACAAGCTAAATTTAGTTTGGGGGTAATTTCTTTAATATGATTTTTCCAATTTAAAACTTTATCGATTTTTAAGCCAAGAAATTTGGTTGTTGTTGTTGTTTCTAATAAGGATCTATTGTTAATTATTGCGCTAGAAATTTGTGAGGTTGAATTTGGACAGGATTTAAATTGAATTATGTTAGTTTTGTTACAATTTAATACCAATTTATTGACTGAGAACCAGTCACATATTTTGAAGAGAAGATAAGAATAGCTTCATAGCAACCTTATGGAGAGGAATATTTACAATTTTGTTCGATTCATATATGCAGACAAGAACTGGAACACAATGAAACACAGATTTCATTCTTATAAAAAGTTGGACTTAGAACAGTCTGGTTCTCAACCATCGATATATCGATAATTATTGCAGTTTATATGCTTTATTCTTTTTTGTTAGTTTTCATGTCAGTACAATGCAGTTTGGTAAAAAAAATGTTTTTGGGGGTTACGCGCTAGCAAAAAAGACTGAATACCACTGAGCTACGGCGTGCCTCCCAGCTGTACGGACACAAGGCTATCGACAGCACGGAGCGAGTGACGCTGCCAACGATTGTTGCATTCTTCCGGCAGGAGGCACAGCACAGGGTTACCAATATAACAACAAAAATAGGAGTTCTCAATGTATGGATCCTTTTTCATGTTATTTACCTAGCTTTGGAATGAAGTAGGCTACATATCGTTTGTTTGGGCTAGTGTTTAGGTTCCATTAGGTTATGATTTACTAGGTTTCATCTGATTACCAGTGAGTAATTCAGCTAGGTTACAGAGGATAGGTTCAGTGCAGGATGGTAAGTGGAGGGAAATTTCCATTTTTTCGGAGAAATTGAGTTCTTAATTTTAAAAGAAAGGAAAAAGGAAACTATTCACCATTTCATCTATATTTCGAGGAAATTTACGAATTTAGAAGAAAGAAAATAATTTGTAGCATTAACTACACATCTCTGACAAAGTAAAACAAATAAAAATAAGTTCAACAATGGATAACGTAATCGTGTAAAAATGCTATTAGACCTTACACCAACTGTGTAAGAAACTGGCACTTTTGAATATTACGAACAAATGAACTAAATGTTCGTCAAATTTGTAGGCCAAGAACTGTTGAAGTGGTTGAATGGCACTGAAAAATATACTACTGATATTTACTGAATTCGATCAAAGTCTGAAAATATTTATAAAACAGTGGAGAGACATTTTTCGGTTGTTGCACCTGCTGTAGATGGACGGATATCCAAAGTTTAGGGGCTATATTTCTGCTTCTTCACTAGATCAGCAGGGAAAGCGACGCCTATCTGTTGGATTCATTGTTACCAATTTTGGCTGTTTTGATTATTGTTGTTGACTAATTTAAAGCTGAGGAGAAATTTGCCCTCTAAAAGGAAATTTAAAGTGAAGAAAAGGGAAATTTTGTCAAAAGAACTTACCATCACTGATTGGATAGTCTCGGTGCAAGAATACCATATACGAGACAGAGAAAGAATAACAGGCGAAGTCTCGTTACCTTTTTATAATGAGTACCTATAGGGCAAAATATTTCTGTCACGTGATTCTCAGAAAGTTTAGGCCTATATAAACTGAAATTCAGCACCACAATTTAAACACACTTCAGACTCGATAACCCTTTTATTCTATATCAGTGAATCTAAATGTAGGAACACATTACTCTACAGTTACACGCATTTTTCAGTGGAAAGTATTTTTCTTTCCAGGAAAACAACATCTGAAAGGCAAATATCATACATTTCTATGCAGGAAATTTTCAAATTATATTTCAATGTTAAAGTATTACCAAGACTTCTTGTCTATCTTCCTCAATATTGATTCATCGAATCAAACAGTCTCTCAATGCCGGAGTTTTAGCTATGTGAACAAAATATAATGGTTATTATATAATTTATAAACAAAACATAATATGTTCAGTCAGTCTTGCAAGAGCTGAACAACAAATATTTTGATCTTTCAGAACTTTCAAAACAAGCAGCCATTTCTTCTGCAGTTTTACAGAATTTATATTTCATATTTGTAATTTCATTTCGTGTACACGGGATCCCTCTATTAAAATTCTATAGGACCTAAAACATCTAAATGAACCACAAATTCCTATAAATGCCTAAAAACTATGTTTGTACATGAAATGCGCCTTTTAAATATTTTACGTTTATTTAAAATTAAAATACTGTCACAAACTTGTAAATCATCCTGTATATCTAGATTAGACTATCTAGCTTAGGCTAATCAGCATAGTGGATGTAGGAAGATAGGTTCTTTTATCCCTATTGCGTTGACAATACCGCTATCACAATGTTCACAATCACAATAAATACTGCTGTGCTTGTCTCCCAACTGTTACTGAAAAGGTTCACTGCTCGGAGAGTGGGTTGACGGCTACCGACCACGGAGAAACTCTTCAATATTTGCGTTTTAATGCTGCCATATTGGAGTCCGTACAGCTGGATAATTGTCTATCCTGAATGCAAAGTTGGCAGCCCTGCTCATCCCTGGACAGAGACAGGGACGCCTTGAGCATCTCAACGCGAGTCTGTCCCGTCCGCACTAAACTTCCACTCCCAGTCCCGAACCCAGGTCCTCTCTCTTGCAGGACTCAGCAACACAGGACAGAGTAAGCGAGTAGAGGGTGTAAATCCCAAGGGAGCCGTCAACCAGATGAAATAAGCCCTTGAACAATGCCCACAGTGAAGAATAAACTAAAAGAACAATCAGGGAAACTTTCTGAATTCTTAAACAAGAGTAAAGATACGAACACTGAGAATACAGGTAACGTTATTTAAGAATCTATTCAATAACATGTACATAAAAACAAATAAATAATTAATTTCAGTGCCAGTAATTAAATTTACAACAAAATTCACCCAAGAAAGCAGTAAAATCTTGGCACAACTCATCAAACCTGAAGAGCAAATAGAGGCCTCCACGATTTTGGACAACAGATATCAAGCCACAACCAGCTACTTGCAGAAGGTGCTTCTTACAGCCCAGATCTTGCCCCATGTGACTTTGCATTCTTCCCTTTCATCAAGATGCAGCTGAAAGGACTGGAGTTTGTATCAGGAGAGCAGTGTGCAGTGAAATACTTCAACAAAAGTGTGAGAAACATTGGTGTATGACAAGATTTTTGGAACACCATTAAGACAAAATGAGCAATTCTGAATTTATCTTCTCTAATTTTCTGGCACATACGAATACAATGACGAAGTCAAGACATAGCATAGTAGAAGTATCAGTCGTGCGTTTATTATTATTGTTGTTATTTTCAATACTATTTTCACAAAATGTGGCGCTTGCCGTGTTTCTACTGTTTGTTTCCTAGGCTACACGAAGGTAAGTGACTTTTCTATATCGTGTGTTTTGCATGAGTTTAATCGCTGTACACACACAGACTAGTGCTAAAATTATTATATTTCATGTACATCATTCCCTGATAAATTGACTCGTAGATACTGAATATGAACAAAATCCGTCCAATAGTTTAGTAGAAATCGCTGTACACAGACAGACTAGTACTAAAATTATTATATTTCATGTACATCATTCCCAGATAAATTGACTCGTAGATACTGAATATGAACAAAATCCGTCCAATAGTTTAGTAGAAATCGCTGTACACAGACAGACTAGTACTAAAATTATTATATTTCATGTACATCATTCCCTGATAAATTGACTCGTAGATACTGAATATGAACAAAATCCGTCCAATAGTTTAGTAGAAATCGCTGTACACAGACAGACTAGTACTAAAATTATTATATTTCATGTACATCATTCCCAGATAAATTGACTCGTAGATACTGAATATGAACAAAATCCGTCCAATAGTTTAGTAGAAATCGCTGTACACAGACAGACTAGTACTAAAATTATTATATTTCATGTACATCATTCCCTGATAAATTGACTCGTAGATACTGAATATGAACAAAATCCGTCCAATAGTTTAGTAGAAATCGGTGTACACACACAGACTAGTACTAAAATTATTATATTTCACGTACATCATTCCCTGAAAAATAGACTCGTAGAACAAAATCCGTCCAATAGTTTAGTAGAAATCGCTGTACACAGACAGACTAGTACTAAAATTATTATATTTCACGTACATCATTCCCTGAAAAATAGACTCGTAGATACTGAATATGAACAAAATCCGTCCAATAGTTTAGTAGAAATCGCTGAACACAGACAGACAAGTATTAAAATTATTATATTTCATGTACATCATTCCCTGATATATTGACTCGTAAATACTGAATATGAACAAAATCCGTCCAATAGTTTAGTAGAAATCGCTGTACACAGACAGACTAGTACTAAAATTATTATATTCCATGTACATCATTCCCTGATAAATTGACTCGTAGATACTGAATATGAACAAAATCCGTCCAATAGTTTAGTAGAAATCGCTGTACACAGACAGACTAGTACTAAAATTATTATACTTCATGTACATCATTCCCTGATAAATTGACTCGTAGATACTGAATATGAACAAAATCCGTCCAATAGTTTAGTAGAAATCGCTGTACACAGACAGACTAGTAATAAAATTATTATTTTTCATGTACATCATTCCCTGATAAATTGACTCGTAGATACTGAATATGAACAAAATCCGTCCAATAGTTTAGTAGAAATCGCTGTACACAGACAGACTAGTACTAAAATTATTATATTTCATGTACATCATTCCCTGATAAATTGACTCGTAGATACTGAATATGAACAAAATCCGTCCAATAGTTTAGTAGAAATCGCTGTACACAGACAGACTACTACTAAAATTATTATATTTGAGGTACGTCATTCCCTGATAAATTGACTCGTAGATACTGAATATGAAGAAAATCCGTCCAATAGTTTAATAAAAATCGCTGTACACAGACAGACTAGTACTAAAATTATTATATTTCATGTACTTCATTCCCTGATAAATTGACTCGTAGATACTGAATATGAACAAAATCCGTCCAATAGTTTAGTAGAAATCGCTGTACACAGACAGACTAGTACTAAAATTATTATATTTCATGTACATCATTCCCTGATAAATTGACTCGTAGATACTGAATATGAACAAAATCCGTCCAATAGTTCAGTAGAAATCGCTGTACACAGACAGACTAGTACTAAAATTATTATATTTCATGTACATCATTCCCTGATAAATTGACTCGTGGATACTGAATATGAACAAAATCCGTCCAATAGTTTAGTAGAAATCGCTGTACACAGACAGACTAGTACTAAAATTATTATATTCCATGTACATCATTCCCTGATAAATTGACTCGTAGATACTGAATATGAACAAAATCCGTCCAATAGTTTAGTAGAAATCGCTGTACACAGACAGACTAGTACTAAAATTATTATATTTCATGTACATCATTCCCTGATAAATTGACTCGTACATACTGAATATGAACAAAATCCGTCCAATAGTTTAGTAGAAATCGCTGTACACAGACAGACTAGTACTAAAATTATTATATTTCATGTACATCATTCCCTGATAAATGAAACTTTGTGTTCCGCTAGTTTGCGAGACCTTACTTCTGCGTGGCGCTTGTTTGACACGAAGTAAACTTAAGACCTGCTCGAATGTTGGTCAGCCTGCAGTCGCTGGTACATCAACAATGCTTTTCAATCTTTGTGGCACATGCGCATTGTGGAGGTGTTGTTGGCCTCTGTATTGTCTGCTGGTCGGTCGCCAGACTAATTTGAGATGTTCGCAAACACCGCGTGTGGCCAGTCTAGGGAAGAGTGCCACCGCTTGAGTAAGTACCACCTTCGCTTCTGTTCGATGTTTCTCATCGTGTGATAGCTGTCAAATTCTTTCAGTGTGAGGTGTTCACTTGCAGCTTCCATGTGTCAACATAGGATTAGGCCAGCGAATAGGGATTATAAAGAATGAACACTGAGCTAATTTTCCTGTGTTCTATTTCTCTGTGCGCCAGCGTTTAGTTCTACTTTCAAGCGCTAGAGGTTAGTGTAATCGAGCATACGCTAAGATAATAATTGAGAATAGAGTTGAGACACAGGATCCAAACATCGCCTACCTTATTGCATAATCCAGTGACGCTTTACTTCAAACAAATTCAAGTTAACAGCTTTTCCTTATTTCTCAGTAACAAACTAGTTATAATAATATTTTTTTATATTTCGGATATAATAAATTATATTATAAAATAATATCATCATCATCATCATCATCATCATCATCAGTAGCTCTACAACTCATTGCTGAGTCTTGGCTTCCTCAAGGACTCGTCTCCAGCCATCGCGATCTAAAGCTACCATCCTCCAATTTCTCACCCCAAGAGCTCTGGCATCACCATCCACTCCATCAATCCATCTCCATCTCGGCCTTCCTTTCCTTCTTGTCCCATCCGGTTGTGTTAGCATTACCCTCTTTGGGATCTCTGCCTCTTCCTTCCTTAACAGGTGTCCTGCCCATCTTGGCCTGGTTAACATTATGTATTTAGAGACTTCCACAAAATAATATAATACATTATAAAATTAAGTATCAAATTCGTTTAATATTTGTATATAATATAATATAATATAGATATATGGTTTTACTTCTCATAAGAGTTTTGTTTTTCCATTTTCAGCGCTATCAAATCATTACATATTTTAATTGTTGTTGGGGTCAACGTCTCAACTCTCATTATAAAGGAACTCTACAGTATAGACATTACAGTTAATGACGGATTTATTATTTTATGGATCCAATTTATTTGAGTACATAATGTACCTAGATGTATTAATTATATGTGTTATATTTCCGCTGTGTCGACTGCTAGCTGGTGTGATGTCAGCGCCAACTCTAGGGAGATAGCAGAATCTCACGCTCTAGCTGGCTTCAAGGTCATTGAAATCAGTCCGGCTACATCAAAGGTACCGACGCGAAGTGTCCATTCTTTGTAATCCCTATTCGCTCGTTAGGCTGTGCATCAAATTGCAGGCGTAGCATATGTTGGTGTTGGGGTTGAATGGGTGAAGGAGATCTTGTGGACATGAAGCCAGTATTTCCAATGGGAGCTGCGCTTTTACAACAATTGGAATCAATTAGAAATGCGTCATTACGAAACAAGAAATAACAAACATGCGCTTGAAATAGGAATATTACATTACTTCGTATTTTTAACGACCTTACCGATGTTGTTGGTAGGCCTTGTAAGTTAAATTGTACAGAGAAGCTAAGGGAGCATCAAGTCGACCGTGATTAAACTTACAACACACGTGCGGTAAGTAAATAAATCAAATCAACTTTTATTTACTTAAAAGTAAGGAACTATCAGTGTCGCGCACCACTATGTGCTATGAGGAAATAACTAAAATGTTTTATTGTACCTGTACTCTTTCTCAATTAATTTATTGGAGTGGAGATTTCTAATAAAACGGGAATTAATGTAGATAAGACGTAAGCATGAAAATCATTTCTGATGACTTCTGGTTGTCGCTCTGAGCGCCACTCGTGGGTCGTGACTGCACGCGAAAACGTCCATGGAGTAAAATATATATTGAAGCATTAACCTATACCGATATGCAATTTATTTACATATGTAAATTAATGTGTTACCTACAAACATTTTCTACATGCTATTTATTTATATTGATGTATAATTAATGTGTCACCTACCTACTTCTTTGAAGACAAAACTAAACGTCCTATAATTTATTTTATTAAAACATTTTCACAATCGCCTTCGAATAATAACAAATGAATGTAACCAATCGAGAAATAACAAATGAATGTTACCTATCGACAAATACGAATAATAACAAATGAATGACACCTATTGACAAATACGAATAATAACAAATGAATGACACCTATCGACAAATAGCAAATGGCAATCACACATGAAAATGTTAGCGTCAAAAAACAAACTATTTATTTAAATTAAAAGTGATTAATAATTTATTGTTTTATTCAGATCGGCCAAAAAATAGTATAATATGTGTTAAGTGGATAAAGACTCGACTTCATCTTTTCTCTAGCTTTTCCTCGATTCTGTTATAATGCACTTACCACGCTTGTATCGACTAGATTGCGGTGTTGCGTACTTTAGTTTTATAATGCTCGTTGTGGTTTATATTGTCACGCTTGCTACATGCACTTCTAATCCATCATAACCGCTAGCTACACTTTAAAATCATCGCGAAGGAGTTCAGACTAAATGAAAGCTAACAATGAACACAAATCTGTTTTCAGGCTATAGCCCTGGAGTGCGCCATGGCGTCGCAGAAGCTGGCAGTCTTGCTGCTGTGTGCAGTGTTGCCAAGTATTTCCTACACTGACACAATTAAGATTGGTAAGTGTGTTCGAAACTAAACACATTCATAATTAGGTGTGAGACCGAATAAACGACTGTAACTACGTGAATGTAGTGTCAGATGTATTTTCAGGAGAGGGGATGGTTAATTTTTATTTTTTTTTTCGTAACACTGATGCATAATTTTTATTTTTGTATGTAGAAACATCATTGCTGGAACATCTTAAAACCGAGATTAATTTTAAAAATTTGCAACCCAAAATTTAAAAAGTACCAAGGTACAGTAATATACTAATATACATATATCTCTGCCATTTTTTAAGATAAATACAAATTTTATATGACATTGTACTCCTAAAAGCACGTTCTTTAAAATGTTTGTAACAGAATTTTTATATTAGCTTTTAAACTTTTGAGATATAGAATTATATTTCAAGAATGAATTTAGATGTACTCTTAGAGAAAAGTGAAGGAATATTTTTCAAATGCAACAAAATTACACATTTACATACAATACACTGTAAAGTTTCCTAATAGCTTAAAGAATATGTATGAAATATCATATAATATGTAGCATTATAGTTCCGAAGATACAGTAAGTAGAGAAAACTGCAATCAAAGTTGCCATTTAAAATCCCTGTGTACCAGAGCTTTAAAATAGCGTCAAAACAGGCGACAAGGCCATAAATGCGCGTTTAATTTTGATATAATATATTTTTCATACATCAAAGAGTATTTTAAAGCAAATATATTTACTTCTTTTTGCTATGTTTAAACAACCTCTTCCTTTAATCGTTACAAAGTCATCCGAGTTACAGTCCTCGAGTCCCGAAAAGAAACGAGGGGTCGACAACTACGCATAATCTTCCCAACAGTTGTAGTTGCTATTATTTATTGTAAATTAAATTAAATTATGAGATAAGAGAATACTGAATTATATTAAATTACACTAGGTTATACAAAATAATTGTAAATATAATTTTAACAGCCACAGGAAACCAACAAGCGGGAAACGTAATCAATTATAGCATATGACGTAATATAGCCCTACAACATGTTCCGCCGTATGGAACGCTTCTGCCATCTAACGGTAAAACTTCGCATAAGATATATCCCTTTTATGTTACTCTGCATGGGACCATGAAACCAAGTTATCCAGATCTTACGGCTGGCAACACTGCGATGATCCCATCCAACCGTGGGGTTCATACAAGTACACAATATCAACTGGAAATGCTTCTGAATTCACTGTTGTGGCGTTTTGAACCACATACAAAAAAAAAAAGCATTCGTTCCGTACTAATTAAAATAATTTAAAATTACCTGGAAATACCTGAACTCAAAACGCATTCTTCTTCCGCTGTCTGCCATGCCCACACCATCCGTTTTCTTATTTTCTATATCATCTTTATATTTCTCTGCCATATCCACTAAAATATTGAATTAAAACCTCTAGAAATTAGCTTCATCTGCTCTACGTTGTATGTTTCTCTCTTCCCGCGTAACAATGGAAAACAAAAGAGGATCGATATGTAAGTTGCGCGTTCATGTTTCGCACCTAGCGGAAAATATCTGAATAACGACTGCCAGAAAACGTCATTTAGATGACGCTAGTTAATGTAGGCGCACTCATTTGCAAATGTAACGCCAGTAATAGTTCACAGTCGTTAGGTAATGGCTGAAATTAACGGGCGTTGAAGCGCCCGGCCGTTAGCCCTTAGTGTGTTGAAGAGAAATCCAAGTTTTTTTTTTTCAGTTCTAAGGTGTCTGAAACAAGTCTTGGATGGAAAAGCGAGGGCCTTTATGAAAGTGAATAACAATTCATGTTAACAATGAATTGCAGGGAATGGGGGACATTTTGAAAACGAATTTGGGCTAGGCCATGGCGTCGTGATCCAAGACCGAGGTTTCCTGTCTCAGACTCGCGTTACGGAATGCGCGCTGGTTCGAATCCTCAGAGGAACAAATCAATCAACTCCTGTATCTCCTCATGAGGAGCATAGGGCATTCACAAAGTACCTCCATCGGACCCTATTTGTAGCCAACTTCTTCACTTCGCTCCATGTTTTCCCCCTAGCAATTTTCTCCAAAACTGTTCTCTTCCATGTATTTTTGGCCTTCCTCTTGTTCTACTACCCTGGGGGTTCCAATCCAAAGCCATTCTTTCCACTGCTCCATCTTCTTTCCTGATTGTGTGCCCTATCCAATTCCACTTTCGTCTTTTGATTACTATTGTGATTTCTTTCTGATTTGTTATCTTCCATAGTTCTGAGTTAGTGATCTAATTTTTAAGATTCTTCGTAAACATCTATTAACAAATGTTTGCAGTTTATTTTGTATAATTTTACTTGTTTTCCATGTCTCACAGCCATATAATAAGACTGAGTTCACATTACTGTTAAAGATTTTAATTTTTGTAGATCTAGATATAATATAAGATTTCCATATTGGGTACAACTGGACAAATGCACTATTTGCATTTTTTATTCGGTTCTTTACATCCTCAAAGGCTCCACCATCCTTGTCAATTATACTACCCAAATATTTAAATTCTTGAACAGTTCAGAAGAACAAAGGTTCTCGTTAAATTTCGGCCAGTGTATGGAACTAGCTAGTAGGCCTACTACATACAGTATACCGTTCCGGAAAGCATATTAAATAAATACAATATACATTTCGGTGGTTTAGAAAATAAAGAATTAAGATCTCATCATTAAAATATAGAGATTAAAAAAACTACCACGGACAGACTAACATTCTAGCTTTCAGTCCGAGGTTTGACTCTTTGTCCATTATATCAATATTCGTCGATAATCCTATTCTAAAATTGTACAGTAACGAAAACGAAAGAGGGTGAAACAAGCCGTGGAGTGGCGTGCTGTCTCATTTGTCGGCAGTTTTATAGATTCTGTAAAGGCTAATTTTGTAAATGCGATTGATTAGTTTTTAACAGTTGTATTTCATGCAATCCCTAAAAAAAAAAATCCGAAACCATATCACACTGTTTCACGCCTCTCATTTTAATACTGAAATAAGAGTCTAATGTAAACAACTGACAATTCATCTTCGGAGACCCTGAGATCCTTGCATCAACCCCTCTATAATCAAGTCAATTTAATCTGTTTAATTCCTGTATAAATGTATTACCACAGTGTACTATATAGTCACGAAGCTTGAGTTTTGAGGGTGCTGGAAACAATAGACTGTGACGGTACTATTTTGCATTGCCTGTAATGAGGCGATATTAGCGATCCTAGTCGTGAGCAACTATCTAATGTTTGCATATTTACTACGTATTTAGCTTCGCGACTATATACTAGACTGTGATATTACTATGATATCTTCAATACTCCAAACTACTTTTGAATAGTAAAGCAGCAAGTCACTTAAATTTATTTACGCTGAAAAGGCTGTGGTGAGGAATTTTAAGCATTATGTGGAGACGAAGAGGAAGGCGAAAAACGGGAAGGATTGGAGAATGTTAGATTTGCAGTGGAGGACCTGTTCTTGGATAGGAAACTATGAATGAAATGAACAGAAAATTACCTCAGACATTCAATATTTTATTGGCGGAACTTTGTTAAAATCAACAATATCACAACAAAAACCTTAACGATTAATTTTCGTGAAATCAATGCAGTTACAAACATGTGTTTACAATTCATCAAGTATGTGTAACCAACATTTAGTTCTCACATTCTTCCTTCCCTACATTGCTTCAGCTTCAAGATTTAGAGGCGTTGACAATCATCAGATTCAATTTCAACTGTCACTTCCTTAAAGCATTCGTCTTATGTACAGACATCCTGTTCTGTGGTGTAATTGACATTTCATCTCCATAACCTCCGTGTTCAAATACAGACAAAAGCAGTGCATTCTCAGAAGACAAGTGGGATAAATTCTGTGTCTGGGAGGAAAAAGGTTTTAAGTCAATTTTTTGTGAAAATGAGATTTTTATATATTCTGAAAGCGGAAACAATTCTCTACAAGCTGGTAAAACGGCTAAAGTCAAATAAGACTCCTGGCTGGATTCATAGAGCGTTACCAAATGTCTTACTTTTTGAATCAAGCACACACAGAATAAAGGACTTAAGTATATTTAATACTTTATTCCTTACAAACCATCACATGTTTACTTTCCATGCTTCCCTATTAAAAAGGTCTAACTTGTATTTCAGCCATTTTATCACATGCTGATGCCCTTTCCTTTTAAAACTTTAAGCACCAGGTAAACAGTCCTATAATTGTTTAAGACCCATTTTGCATTCCTAATAATTTACATTTCTCATTTATGTAGACATCAAAAAGTTCTTATGTTTAAATAGTCCCTTCTACTCAGTTTGGGTTCTAGTCTTAAAGGGCTTAAGTGCGGCTATTTTTGGAAATAATCAAGAAAATTGTTAAATGAGCAACATTATCTATTTTAGAAGAAATATAAACAAATAATATGCAGGAAAAACTTCTTAATTAAAAAAAAACTCTATAATTGACACCAATTTCAATCTCCTGAAAAGTATAAAATTTTTACTTAAGACCTTTTTCCTCCCGGGCACAGAATTCATCTCGTCTTTTGAACAAATATAGGATGAAAAAGCAAGTTACATTTTGAAAAAATATATATGCAACATTTTTTAAAAATTAACTTACCTATACACACATTTGTATGTATCGAACAACGGGATTTGTTCAATACACTCATTTGTTTTGGTTACCATGGCAACAGGTTTTGTTTATAATAAATAATGTTGAAAATTTCAATCTTATAACTTATCAATTTAATATTAACATTTGTTAATACATGTTCAATATAAATAATGTATAAACGTTTTCGCCTTTTACTGCATCATCAGATACAACTTGCTTCTATGATATCTAAATTACATAGTGGAATTTTTGTTTTCCGTTAAAGTGAGCCATCAAATTGGTGTTATAAGTAATATCTCACGAATTTTATGTATTTTACTTGTTGGAAAAATTTTCAGGTTATAAATAAGTCTACATTGTATAACGAATTATGTTCTATTTAGTATTGAAGTACATAAAGCTCTTGTTACAATGTTTTCAATTACATATGTATTTTAAATTGTCACAATTTTAAGTTCAAATACGTTTATCAGACTGTGTTTAAACATAGGATTTTGTGTTTGTAATATAGAACTCAATTTATGTAAAGCTTTGTTGATGTAATTTATATCTTCATTTTATATTTATCAAAATAATTCGTAATATTACGTTAATGACGTGGTGTCTTGAGACGTTAATGATTCTACGTAATATAAAATGAAATTTGAGCATTTGTTTTTAAGCTTATTTAGTGCTTTATTTATATTTAACATTAATAAATGTTAATATTAAATTGACAAGTCTTAAAATTGAATATTTTTAACATTATTGTATTTAATAAGACATCTGAAAATCAAAACATGAATTGTAAGTTGTATGTCGAAACTAAGTAACTTTTAAATTTGAATTAACATTGGCAGATCACAAGGATCCTGAATTATAAAAAAAAAACAAATATCTTGATGTTTTTTTAGAACAGGAAGTGGTGTATAAATTTTGAGAAAAAAAAAGATAAACTTCTAATTAAAACTGAACATTTTGAATCATGTCCATAAAAATTTAATGAGATACGCTACTTATTATTGTAACAATGAGAAATATATATGTAACAAAATTTTAGGATTTAAAATAAAGGTGATATTCAAAATGTTTAAGGAATCTTTGATGATGCCAGTAATAATCATAACATTGTTTTTCCAGTTTGCTGTTTAATACCAAACGTTTTTAGTATTCCCCATGAATTCTAAAATCACTATCCCTGACTTCAAATGGTTTTGTCTTTACAAGACAGAATTAGTCTTTTTCAGTGTTATGAATGTAACAAGTTTAACAAGCTACATATAAAGATTCAAAACCAAATTTATCCAACTCCTGGCCAGTGCGTTCCCCTGATATTGATCCAGCAGAATTTTGGCTGTGGGATCTCCAAATTCTACGACTAAAATATGCAATCTATAGTACTGTACATCAAAACTGTTTAAAAATATGCGAAATACAGAACTTATTAGCGTGATTCGTCGGCATTTGTTTTTCTCTTAGCTACCTATATATAGAAGATTTCACGTTAAGAAAAATGCATTGGTTTCATGGGCCTAGGTCAATTTAACCATGTGGTAGGTAGGCGTTTCCGTGGCAACAGGTTATTTGATGGAATAGCCCCATATTGTGCTTAATACTTTTTTCTTAACATGAAATCCTCTACAGGAATATAATGAAGTAATTATACGAAATCCAGGTGTAGTTATCAAATTAAGGAAGTGAATGTTAATTCAATTGAACTATTTTAATGTTATAATATTAATACACTATTAATCAATAGAGACTCTAATCTTGAAATCTCCAGTAGATTTCTTCAGCGAATTTTAGTTAATAGAGTGACTAAGTTACGAAATATGAAGTTAATTGGAGCTTTGAATCAATCACACTGAATAGATTTTAATGAACTGGTACAATAACAAGAGCTGCATGTGGTTATGGCTATTGATCAGCGTGAACTAAAACAATAATTGGTTTAGTAATTCAAACTTCTGTACCGGTGTACCGCGATGGAAGAAGTTGCGTCTGGTGTGTCTACCGGCAAGTCTTGCGAGTACGTTCTGCGTGTACCGGAACGACCGGAAAAAACTGGAACAAAGATACGGAAAGTTTATTAGTGGTTAGTTTATATTCAACACGAAGTAAAACAACGTAGTTTTGACAAACAAGATCTTTAACCTGCGAGAGATTTTAAGAACCCTTGGCACTTTCCATTTAAACTTAACCAGGTACATTTAAAAATGTCTGAACATAAGCCATATACAGAAGTCCTAAAACTAGTACCTCCCAGACAATGAATACTTGTTCATCTACATAGCAGGTAATTGGACCATGTTTACTACACATTTTTCTTGTTTTGATTACTACCTCTCAAAATATTGAGTGCCATTTTTAACACACTGTGTAAAGTAGTTCAGAATTTAATGGAAAAAAATATATATTACGAATTTTTTCTTATTTAACGATGCTGTATCAACTACTGGATTATTTAGCGTCCATGCAATTGGGAACAGCCCTGCCCACATAACAGATTGATCAAACTAATTGACTTTCAAGGCAACCACTAGTCAATTTCACTATGCTGCCATCTAGCGATGCAGCTTATATTAGGATACAATCCTTATGGAATTGCGTGGAGCAACTGTGTTTCCATCTAGCTCTATGTTTCCATTTGGTAACATTAAAAACTGTCAATCTGATGTGTAATTAGGGTTGATTCCCAATTGGTATTTCTGCGAGATGAGACCAAGTATTCGCCATAAACATACAGAGGTGAGCCTGCCTGGAGAGAAATACAGAATTGGGCAGATAAAACCGGCCCCATCTCATGTCATATGATTTGGAAAATAAATTATGTAAGGTATTGATTTCTTTTCTTTCTTTTTTCTTGAAAATGTAATTATGTTGGCTATACTGTATCTTCCGCGTGTTTTGTGTCATTGTTGCTTATAACCTCTTCTGGTTGCTGTTTAAAAGTCAGACGTTCTAAACACATGTAGAGAGTTGTTCTTTAAATAAGCATGACTTATTCAATACCAGAGCGAATATTCATTGTGGAGGCGTACGTACAGACCAGCTCTATTAAGGAAACACAACAATTATTCAGAGACAAATATCCGCTTCGCTCAGTACCAGCGAAAAGAAGCATTCAAGATCTGGTGCGAAAATTGCGTACGACTGGATCCATCAAAAATGTAACAAGGAACAGAACTCCTTCTGTCCGGACTCCAACTACGGCGCGAATTAATGAATTTATGACTAGGAGTCCTCGAAAGTCTACCACGAGATTGGCTCAACAGGTTCATGTGAGTAGGAGAACTTGCGGACTGCATCCGCAGTATCACCCATGAGGAAGTGACACGTGTTTTCATGAACCTGTTAAAACGTGCACAGAAGTGTCTAGATGCAGATGGAGGGCACTTCCAACATTTATTATGAAGGTAAATGCATTTTATTTTCATTCCATTTGAAGTTTGTTTCAAATCATTAGTACCTATCAATGTCATAAAACGGGCCGGTTTTATCTGCCCAACTCTATAGGTTGCAGCCGCCAAATTACTCTTCAAGAAACGACCACTCATATAAATTGAGGGAAAGAAGACAGAGGACGGACACTGGAAAGTTTTCTTTTCTCAATCGTACTATCAGGGACTGGAATGCTTTACCTGCAGACTTACTAAAGGCTTTACCAACAACCAAAAATGTATTTAAAATAGGCTTAAAGACTTTACTAATAGAGATAGTATATTATACACACTATTTAAAGGGTGTAATTGATATCTTATTTGAAGTGTTGTATCAGTGAGGAAGTGTGTTGTGTCAGTGAAGTGTGAAGTGTGTAGTGTCAGTGAAGTCTATTGTGTAAGTGAAGTTCTATAGTTCATAGTGGCTGTGCGAAGTATTTGAACAGTGAAATGGTTAGAAGTGTTAGTGAAATCAGGTAGAATCAGTGCAGTGAGTGAGTTGACAGCGGAATAAGTGTAGTGCCGAAAGGTACTTGTGCAGGTATGAACCTGTCACACGTGGGTCTTAGTTCGAACTTAGGGTTAAGATACAAATTAGATTTACTTTAAATATTATTTTAAGTGATCGTGCTTCATTTAATCTAGGATGCTCATTATTATTATTATTATTATTATTATTATTATTATAATTATTAGTTAACATTAATTATTAATGTTTTTATTAGTTGTGTTTATTATTAATTGTCAATATTGAGTAATTAGATACTACTGCCACCGGGTATATACCCATTTGCAGTGTCAATAAATACATACATATATATATTACCTGACATTCGCCTTAAGTTTGAGGACCTCAGGAAAATCTAAAGCAGGTAATCAGCCCAAGAAGAAATCGTATCCTCGTTCAACCATAGCTCCGAATCAGCAGGAAAAGGCGCTACCGCTTGAGCTGAGTCAGTAGCCCGAAAAACCTGAAAATATTTTGGTTAATTTAAACATACGAGTAAATCTTCATTTCACCAAATTTTTCCATTTCCTACCATTTTCTAATCAAGCATAGAAATTTCAACATACTCGTATATTGCTTTCCCTACAAGCCTGTGCAGAATTTACAGTACACGAAGTGCTTAAATAATTTCTGTGGTGTTCGGGTAAAGAAGACAAGTCGTTTTTTGTGCAGATGGAATTTTGTTCCTCAGATGAACACACAAGTTAAATTATACAAGTGGGTGTGCAAAAATCGAAAGAATACTAGCAGTTGATATTGTGTTTTATTTGTGTGGAAAATTGTTTGCAATAAGGTTCCGAAGTTTAATTTTCATTTATCTCCAAACTCATTTTTACAACTTATCTCCCTTTACCAAAACACATTTGAATCGCTATTTGTTAAAAGAGCGGAAGCCCAAAAATACAAATTTTACAGGAGACGAAAAACTGTCCAGAACATCCACCCTTTTAACACATTATAAAATGTGATATTGAATTTTAACCATTTGTGCTGGGTTTTTTAAAGTCATTTTAACAAATTGATGTGTGTATGGTAAGAACACATTTCAATAAAATGAATTCTGAAAAAATGTAACTTCCGCCCTTTTAACAAGTAGAGATTCATTTGTCCCGTTTAGCCAAGGAAGGATGCTACTGCTATCGTTTTCAAGTCCGTAAGGACAGGAGCTTAGCATCCTTCCTTGTTACACCCGCCCGCCACGATGAGGCAGGGACAAAGGGCGGGACCTGAAACATAAGAGAAATACGTCAAGAGCCAGAATTAAATACGTAAATGCCTAACGCCCTATAGTTTGAACCTACCAAAACAAATTTATCAAATTTACGTTTGCTCCTAGATATTTAGTATTTATTCAAGAATAAATTTTTGTAACTGAAGTTAAAAAAGCAAGCAATTATGAACTTATTTGCCACTTTGATTTTGAAGTTAATTATAGCTTAATAAAGATAGCATGTGGCATGTGCTATGAGCAAGTATATACAGCTTGAAATTATACAAAATTTACTCAGTACAAGTTTATAACACGAGAATTAAAAGTCCTAACAAATTTTGATAAACTTCAAATACAGCTCCTACAAATTTTCAAAAGTTAGAGTTAATGAATCTGAAAAATGTTTCCTCACATTATTCTATCTATCATTATTTGATTTACAACTATCACATGCCATGTTTAAATACATGCACATGCAATAGTGTACACTTCCTTGTCATGTTGAAAATATTCTTCAAATTCATCCTCTTGATATGCGTCAAATCGGCGAGATCGATGAAATCGACGAGTTTCCTCATAGACGTTACATGTATCATCTACTAAGGGCTCAATTACTCTGTGCATTATGAAAAATATTACTGCCCTTCCAAATAGATATTCAGTTTAAGTTATCAGTTACTTTGTCATTACTTCAGTTGCAGTATATATATTCAATATGTAATTATTTACTTTGTTACATTTATATTTACTGAGTAAGGTATATGAGAAAACCAATAGAAAATATTCTTCATATTTGTCCTCTTGATCGGCATCAAATCGATGAAATCTATGAAATCGATGAAATTGATGAAATCGACGAGTTTCCTCATAGACGTTACATGTATTATCTACTAAGGGCTAGATTACTTTGTGCAATATGAAAAATATTACTGCCCTTTCAAATATTTATTCAGTTTGAGTTATCAATTACTTTGCCATTACTTCATATGCAATATGTATATTCAGTTTGTAATTATTTACTTCATTACATTTACATTTACTTCATTACATTTACTGAGTAAGGTATATGAGGAAACCAAAAGAAAATAATCTTCAAATTCGTCCTCTTGATACGCATAAAATCGGCGAGATCGATGAAATCGATGACAGTTTCCTCACAGACATTACATGTATTATCTACTAAGGGCTAGATTACTTTGTGCAATATGAAAAATATTACTGCCCTTTCAAATATTTGTTCAGTTTGAGTTATCAATTACTTTGTCATTACTTCATTTGCAATATGTATATTCAGTTTGTAATTATTTACTTAGTTACATTTACATTATGTATATTCAGTTTGTAATTATTTATTCATTACATTTACTGAGTAAGGTATGTGAGGAAACCAATAGAAAATCTTCTTCAAATTTGTCCTCTTCATCCGCATCAAATCGATGAAATCGATGAGTTTCCTCATAGACGTTACATAATTATTGTATACTATGGGCTCAATTACTGTGCATTATGAAAATATTACTGCCCTTTCAAATAGATATTCAGTTTGAGTTATTTACTTTGCCATTACTTCATATGCAATATGTATGTTCAGTTTGTAATTATTTACTTCATTACATTTACATTTACTGAGTAAGGTATATGAGGAAACCAAAAGAAAATAATCGTCAAATTCGTCCTCTTGATCTGCATCAAATCGTTGAGATCGGTGAGATCGATGAAATCGATGACAGTTTCCTCACAGACGTTACATGTATCATCTACTAAGGGCTGAATTACTTTATGCAATATGAAAAATATTACTGCCCTTTCAAATATTTATTCAGTTTGAGTTCTCAATTACTTTGTCATTACTTCATTTGCAATATGTATATTCAGTTTGTAATTATTTACTTAGTTACATTTACATTTACTTCATTACATTTACTGAGTAAGGTATGTGAGGAAACCAAGTTGAATGTTCTTCAAATGCGTCTTTTGCATTTCACGAGTATCAAATCGACGAAATTTCAGCAATTTTCTTCCGCAACGTCATAATAAAAAAAAAGATCTCTATGTGCCTGAATCCTTAATAAAATGTTCTCTCTATACAGTGTGTGTATGTGTCAATGTTTCAAAACACTTCAATATTTTAACAGAATTTCTAAGTATTGATTCTCATTCTATCTGCTAGCTATATTTTTTTACGCTGGTACCCCCCCGTCCCTAGAACCCTGAGTGGCAGGGCTCGTCCTGCGCCATCACTGGAGTCCTACGGCAACCCGCCGAAATAAAATATTGTATGTGTGAGGGCTGTCGCCTAATCAGGCTAACGAAAAAAAAGTTACTAGGCGTGCAAAGCGTCCGATCGCCACGGTTTTCCCTGTGATGAAAAAAAAGCATCTTACAGACTAAACACTCCTGATTGAACGTCCATGTTATGCCAGCAGAAGGCTAAGGACAATCCATATTCTGCCGACAGAGGGCTAATGGATGCAAAGCTAAACCCCATCAATCATACGTCGTACGTAGAATCACCAATTGCAAGACAACGTTGAGTGTGCCTAACGTGGAGGAAGCGGAGGACCTTACAAACTAAAAGACTTATGAAGTACCAAAAAAAATAACCATCACAGAGTTCCACCGCGACTCTTAACCCTAGGCCCTGATAATCAACCGGCGCCGCATCGACGTCGTACTACCGGTGGTTACAGTAATCGCTCATCGTATCTAGGGTCGGATACGATGCTCACACTTGAAACCGTTCTATGGCGTGTATACCCCGATACGGCGCCGTGGTACAGCCCTCAAACACTGACTCGAGACGCTGCACTTGGCGGTAACTCACTGTTTGTAGAGGCCATCCTGGGACATCAGGGGACATCATGGGACTCCAGTCTGAAACAAATCGAAAGTCATATTCAAACCTCTGGCAATGTTACAAGCTTCGTTAGAGATTCTGATATCAAATATTAAGAGGTATACATAATCAACCGTAATGTTATTAATTTCAGGGAATTAGAGATATTTCAAACAAAAATTTTCATAAAATTCCACTTTTTACTTCGTTTTCTAGAAAAAAAACTTGGTTATATTGAACATTTCATAAAGTGCTTTGAGAAAGCCACTCATTTAATTCCCAATGTACTCCGTCAATTTAAGAGAGCAGAGTATTATGATAAACGATTGAAAAAAAAATAGTTTTGCCATTCAAATTTCTGCACATTTGAGGGAAAAATATTAGAGATATTTACAGTTTTCCTACAATGGAAAGTCCATTCGACAAAAAAAAATAATAGTTTACGATACAAAGTTACTTAGTGCTTTTTACCAAACCGAGGGAACACTTTGAAAAACTAGCTGAACGAGTTTTTCAATTTCCGAGATTTTCTAATGAACTTCACAACAATTTTTGCACGATCATTTTTTTTTAATTTCATAAGATATAATATATTTTGTATTAATAATTTAGAGCAATATTATCCCAAGGTCTTCACAAAACTGCATTTTAATGGTAACCAAGTAACAAGTGCACTGCAATGAGTCGATTTCAGTGTAGTTTTATGTCCTCTATGGTTTCCTAGCAACAAATATCTATATGGAAATCCTAACTTTCAAGGCCATACAACAATAGCTGCACATAACTATTTTAAAAAATAATCTCCTCTCAATGAGGGAGACCATAAATATCCAGAATAAAACCACTACAGAATAATTTAGAAAGACAAAAAAATTAAATACAGGAATTTTTTTAGTAAAACATCCAGAGAAATGCAAACCCAATAGAATCATCAATGGCCAAAATATAAATGGTAATGTAATATTTGGATTGAACCCTTAAGAATATTCAATAATATATAACAAAAAACACAAACCGTGCAAAATACAGTATATGTTTTCAAACTTCCTAAGGTGCGTATATCCCCTTAAAAGTACGAGAAAATTAAATTATGCAACTCACCGTTTACAGATGACCATCCATCACCGGGGGACCTCAGACCAGGTGGGCATCCGAGATTGATTAACGATCTTGTATGCTTTCATGGAAAAAAGTTACATTAAACAGTTATGCAAATACTATGTTAATTGCTCCTTAATGGAACAAAATTCACATCGTGAAATATAATACTAGTACTAATCTGGCGGACACAGGTCTTGAGGGTTTATATTCCACTCAGCCAGAAACAAAGTCTTAAATATACTAATACTAATCTGGCGGACACAGGTCCTTGAGGGTTTATATTCCACTCAGCCAGGAACAAAGTCTTAAATATACTAATACTAATCTGGCGGACACAGGTCCATGAGGGTTTCTATTCCACTCAGCCAGGAACAAAGTCTTAAATATACTAATACTAATCTGGCGGACACTAGTCCATGAGGATTTCTATTCCACTCAGCCAGGAACAAAGTCTTAAATATACTAATACTAATCTGGTGGACACTAGTACATGAGGATTTATATTCCACTCAGCCAGAAACAAAGTCTTAAATATACTAACACTAATCTGGCGGACACTAGTCCATGAGGGTTTCTATTCCACTCAGCCAGGAACAAAGTCTTAAATATACTAATACTAATCTGGCGGACACTAGTCCATGAGGGTTTCTATTCCACTCAGCCAGGAACAAAGTCTTAAATATACTAATACTAATCTGGCGGACACCAGTCCATGAGGATTTCTATTCCACTCAGCCAGGAACAAAGTCTTAAATGTACTAATACTAATCTGGCGGACACTAGTCCATGAGGGTTTCTATTCCACTCAGCCAGGAACAAAGTCTTAAATATACTAATACTAATCTGGCGGACACTAGTCCATGAGGATTTTTATTCCACTCAGCCAGAAATAAAGTCTTAAATATACTAATACTAAACTGGCGGACACTAGTCCATGAGGATTTCTATTCCACTCAGCCAGGAACAAAGTCTTAAATATACTAATACTAATCTGGCGGACACTAGTCCATGAGGATTTCTATTCCACTCAGCCAGGAACAAAGTCTTAAATATACTAATACTAATCTGGCGGACACTAGTCCATGAGGATTTCTATTCCACTCAGCCAGGAACAAAGTCTTAAATATACTAATACTAATCTGGCGGACACAGGTCCATGAGGGTTTCTATTCCACTCAGCCAGGAACAAAGTCTTAAATATACTAATACTAATCTGGCGGACACTAGTCCATGAGGATTTCTATTCCACTCAGCCAGGAACAAAGTCTTAAATATACTAATACTAACCTGGCGGACACTAGTCCATGAGGATTTCTATTCCACTCAGCCAGGAACAAAGTCTTAAATATACTAATACTAATCTGGCGGACACTAGTCCATGAGGATTTCTATTCCACTCAGCCAGGAACAAAGTCTTAAATATACTAATACTAATCTGGCGGACACAGGTCCATGAGGGTTTCTATTCCACTCAGCCAGAAATAAAGTCTTAAATATACTAATACTAATCTGGCGGACACAGGTCCTTGAGGATTTATATTCCACTCAGCCAGGAACAAAGTCTTAAATATACTAATACTAATCTGGCGGACACAGGTCCATGAGGGTTTCTATTCCACTCAGCCAGGAACAAAGTCTTAAATATACTAATACTAATCTGGCGGACACAGGTCCATGAGGGTTTCTATTCCACTCAGCCAGGAACAAAGTCTTAAATATACTAATACTAATCTGGCGGACACAGGTCCATGAGGGTTTCTATTCCACTCAGCCAGAAATAAAGTCTTAAATATACTAATACTAATCTGGCGGACACTAGTCCATGAGGATTTCTATTCCACTCAGCCAGGAACAAAGTCTTAAATATACTAATACTAATCTGGCGGACACTAGTCCATGAGGATTTCTATTCCACTCAGCCAGGAACAAAGTCTTAAATATACCAATACTAATCTGGCGGACACTAGTCCATGAGGGTTTCTATTCCACTCAGCCAGGAACAAAGTCTTAAATATACTAATACTAATCTGGCGGACACTAGTCCATGAGGATTTTTATTCCACTCAGCCAGAAATAAAGTCTTAAATATACTAATACTAATCTGGCGGACACTAGTCCATGAGGATTTCTATTCCACTCAGCCAGGAACAAAGTCTTAAATATACTAATACTAATCTGGCGGACACTAGTCCATGAGGATTTCTATTCCACTCAGCCAGGAACAAAGTCTTAAATATACTAATACTAATCTGGCGGACACTAGTCCATGAGGATTTTTATTCCACTCAGCCAGAAATAAAGTCTTAAATATACTAATACTAATCTGGCGGACACCAGTCCATGAGGATTTCTATTCCACTCAGCCAGGAACAAAGTCTTAAATATACTAATACTAATCTGGCGGACACTAGTCCATGAGGATTTTTATTCCACTCAGCCAGTAACAAAGTCTTAAATATACTAATACTAATCTGGCGGACACTAGTCCATGAGGATTTTTATTCCACTCAGCCAGAAATAAAGTCTTAAATATACTAATACTAATCTGGCGGACACTAGTCCATGAGGATTTCTATTCCACTCAGCCAGGAACAAAGTCTTAAAAATGTTAATAATAATAATAAATAATAATAGTAATAATAATAATAATAATAATAATAATAATAATAATAATAATAGTAATAATAATAATAAAAGTAATACTTATAAAACTAATATAATGTAATATAATACAAATATAATTAGTCCTACGTCCATTCCTGGCTATACTTACAAATGGCTTTTAAGGAACCCGGAGGTTCATTGCCGCCCTCACATAAGCCCGTCATTGCTCCCTATCCTGAGCAAGATTAATCCATTCTCTATCATCATACCAAATCCATTTTCATATTATCATCCCATATACGTCTCGGCCTCCCCAAAGTTCTTTTTCCCTTCGGCCTCCCAACTAACACTATGCATTTCTGGATTCGCCCATACGTGCTACATTCCCTGCCCATCTCAAAACGTCTGAATTTAATGTTTCTAATTATGTCAGGTGAAGAATACAATGCGTGCAGTTCTGTGTTGTGTAACTTTCTCCATTCTCCTGTAACTTCATCCCTCTTGGTCCCAAATATTTTCCTAAGAACCTTATTCTCAAACACTCAACCTATGTTGCTCTCTCAAAGTGAGAGTCGGAGTTTCACAACCGTACAGAACAACCGGTAATATAACTGTTTTATAAATTCTAACTTTCAGATTTTTTGACAGCAGGATAAGACAAAAGCTTCTCAACCGAATAATAACAGGCATTTCCCATATTTATTCTGCTTTTAATTTCCTCCCGAGTGCAATTTGTATTTGTTACTGTTGCTCGAAGATATTTGAATTTTTCCACCTCTTCGAAGGATAAATCTCCAATTTTTATATTTCCATTTCGTACAATATTCTGGTCACAAGACAATCATATATTTTGTCTTGTCGGAATTTACTTCCAAACCGATCGCTTTACTTGATTCAAGTAAAATTCCCATGTCTTCCCTAATCGTTTGTGAATGTTCTAACATATTCACGTCATTCCTGGCTATAGATTTTTATATTAAATTAATGTAAACACGCTACACAGTTAACACCCGAGATGTGGTAATTCCATCCTCATGTTAGATCTTTAAGGGCCTGTACCATCTTCAAGTGATTAGGGGAATTTTTCAGCAATTGAAATAATTGCTAACATTTTAATCCTGCAATTGCTGCTTAATGCACAATTTCTTTTGCAGCAGGAGAAATCTGAGTTGCTATGGCAACAGATTTCTAGAGCCAAATATTATACCCGCCGTAATAGATACAAATCTACAGAAAAGGAGATTTATTATGTTCTCTATACCGGAAAGCAAATTACATTGTTTTGAGAGTAAATTTTTACTGGGAAGTTTTTAATTTATTTATGAGAGACGTAGGTACTTGTACCAACTGCTTCTAGGCGATCCATATTAATTTCCAAAAGCGAAAACGAAAATCGCATTTTTTTTTTCCTTCTTTATGAAGTACTTCGAAATTCACGCAATATTTCGAAAATATTTCTCACCATATTGGCACGAATTTAATCCTTAATATAGAGAATTATTCAATAATAGACATAAGATCTCAAAATTAATCAATATCGGCACTTTACAGTAAAGTAGAGCGTTTCTCCAGTCTTGCTAATCATTGTGTACAGACGTCAACAGAAATAGGCCTGCTAGAATTAGTACCGAATTCAGAAAGTTCCATTTTTTAAGATATCAATTTTATTTTCTATTTCTTGTTCTTTAAATGGTCTCGTCATTCCCAGAATATCGCATCATCGTCTGAGGTCGGAAACATTTGTCAGCTGCTTCTTTCTGTATCCCCGATTTTAAGGTCGTCAAATACGAACAATCTTTAGCCGCAGTATGTGTAGTATCTATATTAATTTTTCTGTGTAAACAAACCATTTTTATGTAACCTGCAACACAAATTTCGAAATCATTTTCATTATATTACTCTAGACTGACCCATTAGTATTGTAATATGAAATTTGAATATTTTAAAATAACTTCTGTTTTCTAACGACTTCTTTAGGAAAATATAGGGAATTGAAGACAATCTCAACAGCATGGCTATCAATTCATACGTACAACTTCAGAATCGCTATGAATTCCGAATGAAAGTCTATTTGAACTTTAAAGCTTGATTAAAAGCTATGCATTAATATTGATATAAGTTATCGTTTAAACCTGGACAAATCTCTAAAAACAATTATACGTAATTATGTAAGTTTCTGCAATAACAATGGTTAATTGGCTTTTAAACAATTGAATTTTAGATTAAAGTATTGATATATGTTATCGTTTAATTCCGAACAAATCTCTATAAAACAATTATACGTAATTATGTAAGTTTCTGCAATAACAATGGTTAATTGGCTTTTAAACAATTGATTTGTAGATAAAAATATGAAGTGGAAGTCCACGACATACAGAATGTCGAATTGCTACGCCAGATAATTCAGAGTTTTTCTCAGATACAAATCTGCACTAAAAACGTATGTAGTGGCACTTGAAACATGAAGCTGTGGTTGAACGTGTAGGGTCTTAATTGGCTTTTACAGAACCCGGAGGTTCATTGCCGCCCTCACATAAACCGTCCCTATCCTGAGCAAGATTAATCCAGTCTCTACGAATATATCTCATCTCCTTAAAATCTATTTCAATATCCTCTCATTTACATCTCGGCCTCCCCAAAGGTCATTTTCCCTCCGGATCCCAAATAACACTATATGCATTTCTGGATTCGCCCATACGTGCTACATGCCCTGCCCATCTAGGCTCCTTCCATTGTTCTGGTGCAATTCCCTTTTCCTGAATAACAAATACAAGCTTATAAATTTCGTTAGATAATGCGCTTCAACACTTTGGTATTAATTCTGCTGGAATTTCATGGATACTTGGAGACTTACTTTTTCAGCTTTTTATCGCAATTTCGACTTCGAAAAGTGTGGGTTCGGGTACGAATGGTTTAGTTTGTATTTGAATTTCGTTCCGATCATTTATATTTGACTTATGCACACTTAATAGTTTCCCAAAATAGTTTTTCCATCTGTTCAGAATGGAATGATGAGCCAAAGGGTCTATCGATTCAATTTTTTCTGCTGCCATCAGCTGTACGAAGTATCAGTCTTCTAAATTATTACGGACAACAATTTTCTCTACGAATTAGGAATTCCCCTTACGAATTTTGGATAGTAATTCGAATAATATCTCGATTTTTTAAATAATGTGTTAGCAAACTTATTTATCCGAAAATACACATTGATTATATTTCGGTAATTTTATTACCAAATTCTACACGTCAAAATTATTTTGCCAGTTTTACTTGAATAGAAATTTGCTATTTTCGCTTGAAGTCTTAATACTTTATTTTTAGCCGATCGTGTTTTTTTTAACGACTTTATCGATGTTCTAGGTAGGCCTTGTAAATTAAACACAAAAACAATTACACGTGCTGTACGTAAATAACGAATAACGATCAACAAAGACGAATAAAAACAAATGAATGACGCCTACAGACAAAAAAAACAAACTAAAGAGATTAATATTAATTTATTTCATTTTATTAAGAACGTTCAAGAAATAGTATTCAATACACGTTTTGAAAGTTACAGAAACTGAAATTTGAAAGACTACTTCGTTTCGTCCTTTCAAAATCTAACTCGTTTCTCTAAATCTCACCAGACTTGTGTGGCAATATACTACTAGAGTACGTAAGAACACCAAGAAAGAACACTGGAAATTTTTATTGATTTATGAACAAAATATCAGTTAGGCCTATAGAAAATGTGAAGGCAATCTTACAAAAAAAACATGCTTCCACAAAGAACATAACGACCGGTTTTCAGGTAACAAAAGAAACTATTTACGTGAAGAGTGACAATAGAAGCGGAAAAAATAGGTAGCTAACCGTTAGGCCTACCCGTCATAACGCCGATGAATACAAAAACACGTTTTCGAAGTTAATTTCGGTTTGACAGCATTTATTTATTGTTAAATGGCGTGCAAGCCATGCTTTTGTGTGATTTTCTTATTTTAGAAGTTTTTTGGTGGATGTGATTTGTACGACTTCTCAATAGACGATTCTATCTATTCTCAGTCTATTTTTCGATACCCAATTGTTAATGGACACCAATTTTAACGCCACGTTTGTGAATATGTAATTAATAAAGTGGACGGTTTTTTTTTAATTTTCAAAGGGGCACTATCGAATATTTTAAGAACCCCAGTTTCTGTCAAGGCACGGCATATTGCGAGATAATTTTGTGCGCAAATTGTTGGATTTTGAAATAAACTTTTTTCTACGGTCCAGGATCAGTGCCAGATTAGGTTTGTACAGGTTTTCGGCGAACTTTGCATGTACATTTTTTTTCGCAGATAAGTAAATGCTATAGATAAGTTTCTGTAAGCTCGAGGATCAACAACAGGTGAGGTTAGGTTTGTTTTGTCCAGGTTTTAAGTAGCCCATGTCTTCTACAGCACGCTTTTCGGTATAAAGGTACATAGATACAGATCTAATTGCTCTACGGTTGTGGAAATTAAATTCTGTATTTTTTCTTAGAACTTTTCATTTTTATCCTCTTTTAAATTGAATGTGGTAATAATTCATAGTATTTTGGAAATTGAAACCGTCTTCCACCATTTTTCAGTAATTTTTGTTTCTGTAAGAAATATGAAATAGAACCTTATTTAAAAAAATTCAAGAAGAGGCCTAAACTAAACTCTTTTTGTTATCTAAACAAAATTAAATGCTTTCATAAAAGTATTTAGAAACGAATTGTGTTTAATTATTGCAATAAAAAGTTAATTATTCAGATTATTTTTATAATTACCTATTAAGGTCCTTTCGAACTAGTTTTTAAAGACGTCAACTTAGTAAGGGAAAGGTTGTGCCTGGCACAATGCATCGATATTTACAGAGAAATGAGACTTTAAAGTAACACTTATCTAATGTTATTGTTGACCTAGCAAGAATGGCAGGAAACCTTAAAAATATTATAAACAAATGACAAATGTGGCTCTTAAGACCATGCGAAGGAAGAATGAATTTTCTGTATTTCGAGTAAAGGTCATTTTAATACTGAATAGCCAAAATTCTTAGTGTTGAATGATATGTTTCAAGTAATACTTCACATACAAGCTGTGAACAATTTCCCTTTTTAAAATAGAGTCTACTGCTGTTGTAGCAAGGATTCTTGGGAAACTACACGCATCAATATGTCTATTTCCACAAAGAATTTGCATTCTCTCAAATGAATTGTATGGCATGTGTTAGTAATGTTACAAGGCAATTGCCGGCCATGCAAGAAATACAGAAGACGCGCATGTGCAAAGAAGTTAGCATGTTAGTATGAAACACCATAAATTCACTTGAGAGTAAATTGCCAAATAGAAAGATTCCAATCTCTTGGAATAGTCTTTTTTTTTTTTGTACTTGAAACATGTTTATTCAACTTATCTGATATGCGTTGAATTTCATTCTAGTAAATGGAGGATAAAAGAATTGACTACTCAACTTTTACTAACGAGAAACATTTCTCATTAACTTAGTTTAAAGCAATACTAGTATATTTTTAACTTGTGTTTCAAAACTATTTCAAATCGATAATTATGTATTTAATTGCAGGGTGGGGTAGCTTGTTTAAAACCCATTTTAATCTACTTTACTAAAGCAGAAAATAATTAAGATATATCTTCGAAAGCCTATTGATTTTCCATATCAATTGTTTTTATACCTTGAAGTTCTTAAAATAAGAAATTTATTATTTTGTATTAAAATTCTTACATAAAATCGAAATGACTTCGAACTGTATTATGTTATGAAACAAAAGGTATGAATTCTTTAAGAGACTGAACTAAAATTCAACAGTATTTAACAACAGACGTAATTTAGGCACTAGAATATACAACAAATTTATATTTAAATATCCTAATATTGTCAATTCTAATAGTTTAAAAGTTACGTATGCTTTTAAGGAAAAAGAAAAATTGTAAATTTAAATTTGTATATTCTTATGATGTAGACAAATTTTATTATATACTCGATTCAAAATCAGGAATCCGCACCTGGGCACGAGCTCTCTTTTAGGGGTGAGGTAAGCTTTTATATGTATACTATATTTTATGTTGTATTAGCAAAATAAATGAAAATCTAATTTACGTTTGACTTTATTCGTTAGCTGCTATAGGGATGGAAAATTCTCATTTGAAAATTCAGATGCTTAAGGAAATACCTAGTAAAATAAAGGAATTAAGTAAAAAAAAAAATATAAATTTTCAATAGCTTATGAGTTTATTCTCCGCGGCAAAACTCCTGCACATGACCTTCAAAAACATAGGGCAAGCCGACACTTATTCTTCCGCTGTATTTATATTTGCACAAAAACCGGATCATTTCCCCATTCATCTCAAAGAATTTTGTTACACCTGGTCGTTCAGTAGTGGTAGTGATAAGACCAAAGGTTGTGTTCTACACAGGCCACGCACAATTGATATTGAGAGTTTACGAATTGTTTTTCAACATTCCAGTGTTCTTCCCCTTAACAGAGAAGCCCGAGTCTCGAGTCCAACGACGAAGCGAAAACGGTAGTTTAACTCTCCTTAAAACTCGAAACAAAGATTTTGAGTAGCAAGACTTAGCAAGTAATTTTCATTTTTTTCCCAACATTCCTAAGTTCCAAACTTTCCCGTCCTGTTTCGTTTCACCTCTACTGGATTCTGTAACGCGGCAGTCTCTACTGGCTAGTAAGAGTCGAATAGGGCAGCCGTGTTGCGTACCGAGCTTTAATATTGGGGAAATGCTGTGTACAGCCCCACTAATGTAAAGTATTCCGTAGTGAAATGGACACTAATCTCTTTAAAACTATTAAATAAAACCCGGAATTATCTGGAGCATTTTATATAAAGGAATATTGCTTCACATTTTTCTAACTTTAATACTTGAAAGTGGAAGTCTCGTTTATATTTTATAGTTGGGTACGCTAATTTTGAGATTCCAAAGAAATTTCATTTGAAAGCCTGGAGTTTATAATACATACAGTACGTTTAACTAAAGTTATTTACATTAAATACCCGATGTCAGGCATTATGAACTATACTTCATCTTCTGATATTTGCTACTTGCAATACGAGATTACAAAAATTCCAATCAATGGACCCAAAATATGTAATGAATTAGAGCTTACCCTGAGCTAAGTACACAACACACACAGATTTAAGAAATAAATCAGATTAATTATTTAATTGTTTAAGCTAATTGAGTTAAAAATTGATACACTAATATTTATATACTTTTGTATTTCCTATTTGTATATAGACCCTGTTATTACATGCTGTATTATTTTACCATTTATTAATGTTATTGTGCTCAATGAACTCTCTTAATTTTGTGATATATTTTGTATAACTGATCTGAACTGCGCCCGAGCACGAGCTTCTGCTCTTTCGGGCTGCAATGTCTAATGTAGCTCAAGTATGAAGTATTAAATAAATAAATAAATTCCGCCCAATCACGTTTCGTTTCATTTCGATATTCGATTCTGCACTACGGAATCCCTGGTTAAGAGGGTCGAATGCGTCAGGCGAAATAATGTATACAGGCCAACTAATTTAACGTGAACCTAAAGTGCGTGTACGAAGTGGACAGACGCACTGATCGCTTTGAAAATATTAGAGCACGGAATTTATCTGTAGCTTTGTATCTAATATATAATTGTAATTATAATATAATATAATTATAATTGTAATTGTATTCCTAATATTGTAGTTTTAATCCCCTGGTAAAGGGGAAGAGAAGACCTGATGGCCTTATCTCTACCAGGTTAAATAAAAAAATAAATTAAATAATGGAATGTTACTCTTTTTCTAACTAAAATATTTGAAACCAAGTTTTTGTATACATTTTAGTTTGAGTAAGATTTATATTCGAACGTAATTCCACGGCAAAACAAATTTATAGTAAACGAAACTTAATATTCGAGAAATAAAAGTTCAATCACGTTTCGCTCAATCATATTCAATAATTACAGTACCTCGATACTGGGTTCTACACTGCGGAGTCGTGAGGTCCGTAGAAGTAAGCAAACTTATAAAGTTTTGTGAACTCAAGTAAAGTTTTGGAGAAACGCTCTAAAAAGATCCAACAATTTAATCGGGCCACAAAGTATACCAAATTTACACACGCGAATCACATTCGAACTATTTAGAAAGGCACAAAATTTATCTTCTATCTTTATATTTATCCTTTTTTTCTATTTTTATAACTAAAATATTTGAAACTAGATATTCCTCTCGCTTGTATCAGAGTAATTTAATTTTGATATTTCTAAAAAGCTCTAAACGTTAATATGCATTTCGAACGAAATCCCAGCCTTACGAACTACGTGAATACAAACGAAAAGCAGTCCAGGCACGTAGCACGCTTCTTCTCTCGACGCTGGAAACACTAGCAATGACGAGCTGCCCTCAGCACAGGTGATCCAACCCCGCCCTTCCATAGATGACGTTCCAATCAGAAGTACTACCCCCCATATGTATCTACGTGGCACGGTGCAGAAATCACTGATATAACAATTATAAAGTTATTAATAATATATACTGTTGTAAATACAATTTTATTACTCAATTATAAATTAAATCTATTATTCCTGCAATTAGTTTAATGATTGTTTATCAAATTCAGTAAATCTTCAATGCTGTTCTTTGTACAATTCCACGAATCCTCGAACTAAAAGTCATGAATCGGGTTATACTTTTTACTAACTAAACAAGTCACCTAATTCGGAAATGCAAAATAACTTTAATTTATATATTAAATAGAAGCCATAAGGGCTTGCATAATTTCCTAAGTTCTCCTGTTTTATAGTTTCATATATTATCTTCCGTGCTCCTCTGAAAGAACAATGACGCAATTGCAGAATTGGGGTGGAGGCTAAAAACACCCCTATCTGATTAGTATTATTTGAAAGTAACCAAAAAATTATAACATCTCGCTTCATTTCGCATGTTATAATATTTTTAAAAATATATTTATTATTCATTAAGCCTGTATTTATGTGCAAATAAGATCCTATTTTCTGCTTCTGCTGGAAATCGTTCTATGTTGTACTTGCGTCGTTGTTCCTCGGAAGCAGCGATATCTCTGTTCATTTTTTTCCCTTTATAACTCCTCAAATTCTACATTTTTCTTTCTCCTTCCTATGTTACTTCCTGTTTTTTTTTTCTCTCATATTTTTTAGTTTTTTCATGAGTAGTTGCGACTTATTTATTACAGACATATTATAAATAGGTACCGTACATGAACCGTTTTCATTTTATTATCACTCTATAATATTCTGTACTACCATATATTTTCTGGATATAGGGCATATAGATTTAACACTGTCATAAGAAATCTATGTACAAAAGTAATAAAGAAATACAGGGACATCATTTTATTTTTACTTCAATTTTTATTGTACCTGAGTTTTTCAATGTACTTCACTCCCACCCCCTCTACTAGTGAACTTCCAACACAACCAAGGCCGCGTACATGCAGTCAAGCAGTACTGAGTATAGTACGTTCCAGAAATATGTTCGCGTTTTCTAGTGACGAAACAGCTTTCAATATTGAATCATATTTTCGCACAGGTACTGTCGTCCGTTTGCCTACGTCGCATCCCGATTTTCCCCACCTGCTTCTGCTCACGCCGCTGAAAAGGCTAGTGGCTGGGCTGTCTTAGCTCTTTTCTCAAAACATTAATTTCTGTTAGGAATTGGACGTCTACGTAATATTATACAACTGTTTAAAATAACTTAAATAAAAGGGCCTCGTCAAGTAATTAATTGTCACGTGATTTCCCACCTTTCTACGATCCTCCGACATAACTACTTGGACGGACAGTAGATAGCATGTCTGAATAATTTTATTTCTTCGGATCGGACAGAAGTGCAGATTGAATTTACAGTACTTAAGGTACTCTTTTATAGAGTAGGTACAGAATTATTTCAACATGAGTTATTAGTACGAAGGACGAAACTGGTAATTGAAATTAGGTACAATAGTCTATAGTGCGATAATATGCACAAAAGGACTGAACCCTGTATCGAAATGAACGGCCACCATTTTCAAAAATGTGTTTAAATATCCATATTATGATTATTTTACAATTTAACTTCATTCTCTATATTGTACGCTAATGTGCTGTAGACAGTATAATATACACTGCAGAATGAATACGTTCGCATGGATAACTCAGTTCGTGAGTAAAAACACTCATTGTTAATACTGTACTGTATTTTGATTACACAAAAACTTACTGAAAATTATCAAACTCGAAATTGCGATATTTCCTACTTTACGTAAATGGATGAACTACTTTTCTTCCCTCCTATGCCTAGTAAAGTGATTTGTTTTTATTTTACTCAGTATCATCGAACTCCAGTCGCGGGAAGGGGTAGCAAAAGGTATAGCCAGGTTAATATTAAAAAGTTAGTAAAAATAAAATGATGTCCCTGTACTTATGTCTCTTTTCCCAAGCGAGCAGATGTTCCGTAAGTTGTCAATAAATTAATAAAAAATGTTTGTGGAAACTGACTCATGCCACTTTTCCCAAGCATTGCAGAAATATAACACATCAGTCATCTTTAAGTACATTACTGTAGCTGCGTTTGTGCCCCGTTTCGTGATGAGTTCACCATGTCTGTACACCCCTACAACTCATACAGAATTGGAACGTGTGTTACCAAGCGCAGGAAGTAAAAATCCTTCTTGACATCGCTGCCACAAATGAAAGTCAAGTGGCGTGTGAGCATAATAAAATACAATCTTTGACATAATAGATTAATGAAGTTGGTTGCTAAGCAATACGAAAGTAGTGAAAGTATACAAGTCTATATTTTAATTTATCATAACTTAGCTTCTAATACAACTACTACATTCATTTTTTTGCTTTTAAATCCTCTTTGTACCTGTACTCTTTAAATACTGTATGTACTAGAAGTTCTTATATACAGGATGAGTTAAAAGTCGCTTTCTCCAAACACTTCCGTACATTTACTTACATTCAATTTACATTTGACTACACATTTATTTACAGATTTTGTCCAAAATGAAGGTCCTGTTTCTGTTACTGTGCTTCTACCAATGTTGTAGCACAAAAACACGTTGGTCTGTGGTTAATTTACGATTAATTGCAAGCATAACAAGACATGACATCGGAAAAACAGTTGACGCATGAACACGGTTGTCAACCGACCATTTATTACGTCAGCTATTTGTTTATTCAAGTTATGACATCAGTATATATAGTATGTACTTACTTACTTACTGGCTTTTAAGGATCCCGGAGGTTCATTGCCGCCCTCACATAAGCCCGCCATTGGCCCCTATCCTGAGCAAGATTAATCCAGTCTCTACCATCATATTCCACCTCCCTCAAATCCATTTTAATATTATCTTCCCATCTACGTCTCCGCCTCCCCAAAGGTCTTTTTCCTCCGGCCTCCCAACTAACACTCTATATGCATTTCTGGATTCGCCCATACGTGCTACATGCCCTGCCCATCTCAAACGTCTGGATTTAATGTTCCTAATTATGTCAGGTGAAGAATACAATGCGTGCAGCTCTGCGTTGTGTAACTTTCTCCATTGGAAATTTGTCTCTAGCTATTTTCACTATTGCCATTTGTCATTCGGCTTATTGTGGTCAAACAGATAAAAATGGGAAAAATCCTAACAACATGTAGCCTAATTTCACTCTTGCGATTTTCGAAGTAGCCTGAAGGGCGACTGAAAAATTCCATTACTCGCCGGTTGCTCCTAAATTAAGATAAATCGCCTCACTTATTAGAAATAGGCTACGATTTCCTTTAAAAATCGCCAGATGTGTAATGAATATTATTAATTTACTTGGTAGCACATCCTTATTGTGTATTTATCAGATATTATTTTCGTTTCCATGGAAACGAGTTGTTAACAGATTGAGGAAACCTTTGAACCAGAATAATATGGACTAAAACAGTTGAATATCGCGCTCCCAATAATGAATAATGATGTCATGTTTATTTACAGTATGTAATATAAGACTGCAATTTATACAAATCCTAGGGAAGTGATAAAATTGTAGCAATAAACAGCCATGATTGGTTGAAAGACGTCCTTTCGTACCGTTTTATTGGTCAAAATTAGTATGACGTAGTAAAAGTGTAATAGTCATATAATCGTTTTCAATTCTCCAATTTTACACTGTTAGAGTAACAAAATCTACATCGGCATAAGACGTAGTCCTCCTACCCCTCTTTCAATATCGCACTTCTAGAATAATATTGTTGTAACGCTAAAAGAATTTTGAGTTCCAGGTATTTTTGTAATCTTTAGTTGATCCTCTATCAAACAGCAGAACTGTCGTATCTCTAATTTCAAGTGCAAAGTCTGCAGGGCTCTTACTGATATTGGTAATCCCGAGTTTACATACGACTTTGAAATGTTTATCATGCATTTACTCAAAACTAACTTTTGATAGTTTCAACAGTGTTATTTAAGGGTGCGATGTAACCCCTGTACCTGTGCTTGGTGTCGCAGCACGTTCGAATTATAACAATGCTATCTTTATTATACAGGGTTAGTTAAAAGTCCCGCACCAACTAAATAACTTTTGAAGCATGTGGTTCAGTGACATGAAACTTGGTATGTGGGGATAACCATATACCAAGAAATCAATAATGGTATTACCCAGTTTTTTTCTACTTCCGGTTTAACCGGAAGTAACTCCAACTCTCTTATTTTAAATGGAACACCCAATATATTGGTTTTCTATTTTTGAATAAAGCTCATTAAGAGCTCTTTAAAAAAAAGTACCCACACTTGATACTTCTGTACAAATCCAGTGTTGCTAAATAAAAATGGAAGTGGTGCAAGATATTCCTAACCTGGTTAAATCATTCCTTAAATGGTTCCTATGATCGAGTGACACATTGTAAAGCAGCTGAGGACTACCAATTTGAACACATAATTTAGTAGGTGAGCTAGCTTTGTTTTGTTTTTGTTAAGGAAGGAGTATTTTATTATTTTAATATTCGATACACTTTTCTGTTTTCTTGACTTAGCAACACTGAATTTGTACAGAATTATCAAGTGTGGGTATTTTTTGAAAAGCGCTTAATGAGCAGTATTCAAAAATGAAAAAAATATATTGGGTGTTCCATTTAAAATAAGAGAGTTTGAGTTATTTCCGGTTAAACCGGAAGTAGAAAGAACTCGGTAATACCATTGTTGAGTTCTTAGTATATGGTTATATCCACATACCAAGTTTCATGTCACTGAACCGTATGCTTCAAAAGTTATTTAGGTGGTGCGGAACTTAACTAACCCTGTATAGAGACCTACCTCCTTGTACCGACCTTGTAATAAAATGAAGTCGACACAACATAAAATTTAACTTGATGATTATTAAAAATTGGATGGCTGTGAAAAACTTACGTTTCAAAGATTTTATAACGATATTCATGAATATGTTCTATTAGAACACAGTATAATAATATAATAATAATAATAATAATAATAATAATAATAATAATAATACACAAAATTTAAAATACCGATAATGTAAACTGTAAACAATTTCAATACCCCACTGCACTAAACTAAACAAAAAAATTCTCGATTCATCGCAGGAGGCCTGTTTCTTCCCGACGCATACGAGGAGGAGAACATGTTCCGGCAAGCTGTCGACAAGATGGCGTCCTCCGTGCAGATGGAGGCTGTCATGGAGACTGTGACGTCACACGACAGTCTGCAGGCCTCGCAAGCAGGTGACACGACTTGAAATTACACGTTTTTATTATTATTATTATTATTATTATTATTATTATTATTATTATTATTATTACTATTTGAAAAGCAGCTAAGAAAAAACTTAATTAATAATAGGCCTACTCATTTAATTGTTTATGTGCTGCAAAATATCATTACCTGCGTGATGCTTTTACAGTAGTGGGTGTTCATTTCAAAGTGTGTCATGACTTCACTGTTGTGAGTCCGCGATTTGAAGCGAGTTTCAGCTTTTATGTCGTAGAAGTTGCCTATTATTCAAGGCGTTCTTCAATCTGAACTTGAGAACGTGTACGGTATAACTTGAACGTCGTAGCAACAGATGGCGGTCTGTACGGTCTGTGTGCTACCATAACCTCTTTCGAACTGTGTTTTGCGCGGGCAAGTCGTACGCAGGGTATTTGTTATCATCGGTTGCGTACGGCAACATTCCACAACAGAAATCAAATGCTCCGTGTCCATGTTGACCGTCCAAGTTAATGTCAACAAATACGTAAGTAATCATCTTAACCCTCTCCCCATATCCCGACAGTAAGAAAAAAACTCACCTCAGTACGTGTTTCCAAACAGTTCACATTCCTGCCACTACCGGCGTTACCGTACGTATCGGTAAGTACTCTTCAGAATGAACGCCGTACTTGCTAGGCAACTTCTCTGGCACATAGGTAATACACCTCTGCGGAAGTGTAGGAAGATTGAATTCTCTAGGCTCAACGACTAGCCACATGACGGCATACAGCGAGCCATGACACACTTTGAACTGAACACGCAGTATTTTATGTGAGGCTTAGGTACATTTTGTTAACACAATTGGCATCAGAGATAAGGGCTCAGTTTACTATACTTTTTTTTTGAAAGATGGGACATGACAGTTAAGCGGCCGAACTTGGAACTACAGTGCTATGTTGCCAATATGGACTACCATGCTGCCAGCTGATGGAAGCTAGCAATTGACGTTAAGATGGCTGACGTTAAAACATTCATTGACAATTGACGGGAAGGTAAGAAAACAATACAAAAATCGACAGAGAATCAAAGACGAAACGTGCCAATGCTAACATTGTGTGCACAATAAATGTCGCCAAGAGAGCGATTAAGCAGTCATCACGTGGGAACGGTAAGTTTGGCAACTCAACCGTTGTTACCATAGCAACAAACCTACCACGCTATGTGACATTCAGTTGTTTTTCCTATCGCAACGCTCCTGTCATGTCCCATCTTTCAAAGAAACAACTATACGTCAGAGTCTTTCCAAACAACCGCTCCTGTACGGAAGAGTCGGCTGGGATAGAGATCTGTGTTGTGCTGTGTTGTTGCAGTGTGCCGCCTGATGGCGCAGGGGGTAGCGGCAGTGTTCATGCCCCACTCGGGGCCCACGTTGCCGCACGTGAGCTCCGTGTGCGACTCCATGCAGGTGCCCCTTGTGGGCACGGGGAGCGACGACCCAGGGTTCCTCATCAACCTTCGCCTGCCCCCGGGCGCTCTGGGCCAGGTGGGTGACTGCGGCGAGTCTGGGGTGGGCACAATTTAATTACGATGCGCAACTCTCAGTGACGTCAGTACAGCCCTCGAAATCCGGGGGTCTTATTAAACAGCGTCCGACAGCTCTCAATTCAATTATTTGAGAACAACAGAAAATATAAAATATTGGGGTATGCTGGGTTTGCAGTGAAAGACATGCCGTTGTGCAGAACTCCACGTATGTATATACAGAGTGGACCGTAAGTGATGTCCTTAATTTTAAGGATTATTCTTTGAGATATTTCAAACAAAAAATTTTAATGCAATTTTGCTCGTTTTTTGTTTCCTTCTCGAGAAAAAAAATTGGTTTGTATGAAATATTTCATGGCGTGGTTTTGGGAAAGCCATTGATTGAATTCCCAATATGCTCAGTCAATTTAAGAGAGCGGTGTATTATGATAATAAATGACTGAAAGAGTTTTAGTTTTGTCCTTTAAATGTGCAAAAATTTGATCCAAACAAATATATAACATGAATGCAGTCATTTCCTTTATGCAAATTTGTTCCACTTTCAAACGGCACAAGCCTAAAAATAATTTGCAGAAAATGTGATAACTTTACAATGATTTATAGCCCAGGAAGTACAAAGGACTAGGAATTTTTCGAACAAAATGGGAAGCACTACTACAACAAATTAATGCCCTTCGATGTTTACACAAATCTCAAAACCCATACATCATACAAACATGTCAGATTCATGAGGAGAGCATTAGATGTGCCCAATCTCTGAACATTGTTCCAGAAGATGCCTTATTTGATAAGAATGAACATTTCTTAAATGTTACAAAGATTCGTAACCTCCTGAGGAACAGAGAATTTGATATTTGGTGTCGTCATCCACAGAAAGGGAAAGGCGTAGTTTTATTTAAACAATATCCTGGTGCCAACAAATGGATTTGTAAACACGAAGGACTCTCCAACAGCGAATGGCGCGATGGCATTAAAATGGTTGGAAATGTTGCTGCAGTACGTGCTGTGCCGGGAAGATCTCAGGACAACCGTTGTAGGCATTGTCACAACGAGGTGAAACTCTTGCACACGTCCTGGGATCCTGTCCGCACGGCGAAGCTCTGCGAAATGCTAGACACCACCAAGTACGATCAATTATAGCCACTGCCCTTAAAGATGCCGATTACAATACCTTTGAAGAAGTACATGGCAGTACACGGCGCAAAGATATAATAGCTTTCAAGGAATCTACAAGATCTGGATACATAATTGATCCCACTGTGCGTTTCGAAACGGATGAGGAACAGCCAGCAGAAGTGGATAATGAAAAAAAGAATATCTACAATCCTACCATTCCCTATTACCTCAATAATACCAGCTAAAAGAGCTTGAAGTAATCGGACTTCTGGTTGGAGCAAGAGGTACCGCTACTCTCTTCATGAAAGATGTGTTTAAGAGCCTTGGAATACCTACATCTATTATTCCAATTGTAACTTTAGCTGCATTGAAAGGATCAATTGCTCTCCTGAAGAATCACCTATATTCGAAATCAAACTAAGTTCAGTAGCATTCTTTACTTTTTTGTAACACTTATATTTCTAAAAATAGGTATATTTCCACTAATCTCAACAACAACAACAAAATTTGCAGCTATGTACTTGTAGGAATTTCATTGTTAAAACAAAACTAATGGTTTTTCATGAACTTGTAAAAATTTCTATGGTTAAGCACTCTTTGTCCCTTGTGGCAGCTCACGAATGGTGAGAAGATTTATAAATTTTTAATCTATACTAATAATAAATCTGTACCCGAAACTTTTCTGGTAATTTTCGATTTTCCAAAAATAATTGGTCCTAACATATATATATATATATATAATTAACCACCCTGAAACCGAAAATCACTTTTTTGAAATTTTTGTTTGTATGTCTGTCTGTCTGTATGTTTGTTACCTTTTCACGCAATAATGGATGAACGGATTTCGATGAATATTGGAATATAAATTATGTTCGTTGTAACGTAGATTTTAGGCTATATGGCATTCAAAATACATTATTTAAAAGGGGGATTATAAGGGGGCCTGAATTAAATAAATCGAAATATCTCGCTTATTATTGATTTTTGTGAAAAATGTTACATAACAAACGTTTCTTTAAAAATAATTTGCGATACGTTTTATTCCTTGAAAACGTTTGATAGGACTGATATTTAATGAGATAAATGAGTTTTAAAATTAAAATAACTGCCATCTAAGGCCGTGTAATGAATTAAAAAACAAATGACTTCGTCTATAAGTGGCCTTGGACAGCAACAATCGAAAGCTATGAAAGATGGCGTACAGAGAATGTTTCTGTGTTTGTATGAAGTAATATCGGAAGCTAAATTAACCGATTTGTATAATTAATTATTATTTCACCATTGGAAGATGTAGTTTCTCTAGATGGACATAATGCTGTAATGTTATTACATTAACTTTTGATATAATATAATATAATATAATATATGTAATATAATATAATATAATATAATATAATATAATATAATATAATATAATATAATATAATATAATATAATATAAGTTATTTGAAGGGTTCAGAACCATAGTGGGCCAAGCGCCATTTACTGAATACGTAGAAAACAAGGGTTAAAATTAAGTTATTACCATAATTCAATGGAAACCTATAACAAGTAAAATAAAATATACACATTAAATCTAAATGATGTCAATCTTCATTAAACTATGGTTGCATGTAATAAAAATTAAAAAACATGTTAAAGGAATTGTCATTGCACCAATGAGTGGTGTCTGGACCAAAATGATCGCATTTTAATTATTTGGATGCAATTTAAGTAACATATTAAACGATTTATCCTTCTATCAAACACGAATGTTCCCTGGATCAAATGTCCTATTTTAATTATGTAATTACTTTATATCTATTTCTAACGGGTGCAGCGGAGCGCACGGGTACGGCTAGTTTTAATACATAAAATTACTCCATCATTGCGAAACAAAACACTTTTGAAGTGTGCAAAATTTCATTTCTAAAGATGACATCCTTTATATGAAGTTCAACTTTGCAAACTCAGATTGCGAGTCAGGAGTTTCAATTTACAATAATTGTAAACTTTGTGAAAGGCAAGAAGTAACTTGACTGAGCACATCGCACTCTGTGTAACTGTCCGTCTCGCAGCTGTGCGAGGACCTGGTGGCGGAGTGGCAGTGGAGGGACTTCACGCTGCTGTACGAGCGCCCCGCGGATCTGGCGCCCCTCGCCCCCCTGCTGCAGACGCCCGGGCGCCGCTTCACTCTGCGCCAGCTGGACCCGCTCGGCGTCGACCACAGGACCGTGCTGCGCGCCACCAGGCGCTCGGGGAGGCTCAACGTGGTGCTGCACTGCTCGGCGGAGAAGCTGCCCCGTGTGCTCCTGCAGGCCCAGCAGGTGGGGCTGCTCACCGGCGACCACAAGTTCCTCGTCACCTCCCTGGTGAGTGTCAACAAACTTCAAGCAAGTCTTGTGCGAAAGCAGAACTTCCTCTTCAGCTTCGTGGTGAGTTTAAAAAAGACATGATAACTAATCTTCAAGCAAACCTAGAGGGAGAGCAGAACTTCCTCTTCAGTTTCGTGGTGAGTTTAAAAAGACACGATAACTAATCTTCAAGCAAACCTAGAGGGAGAGCAGAACTTCCTCTTCAGATTCTTGATGACTTTAAACAAGACACGATAACCAGTCTCCAAGCAAACCTAGAAGGAGAGCAGAACTTCCTCTTCAGATTCTTGATGACTTTAAACAAGACACGATAACCAGTCTCCAAGCAAACCTAGAGGGAGAGCAGAACTTCCTCTTCAGCTTCGTGGTGAGTTTAAACAAGACACGATAACTAATCTTCAAGCAAACCTAGAGGGAGAGCAGAGTTCCACATCATAACCATGGAGAGTGTAAGCACGAGGAACTAATCTTCTAGCAGACCTAATCGCCACCTTCGTGGTGAGTGCAAACACGACACCTGTATCCCGTATTGAAGCAGGCCCAGCAGGTGGGTCTTTTCACGAGAGAGTAAAACGTCAATTCTATGAGGTAAACAAAACACATTATATATATATATATATATATATATATATATATATATATATAAGCTCTGTTATCGCTATTATCCCTTTATATGTGACTTTATGTAAGCTATGGTTCTGCTAACATCGAACTCGGTGCTCCTATTCCACTTCTCAACTGTTGTCTGCCTGGCTGGTTTGTCTCTGCTCCACTGATTGACCGACAGTTGCAGATGAGTGGAAGTTCGTTAACCGCTACATAAAACGCGTAACGGCATTTTTGACGTTTCTTTCAGGACTTGCAGACGCTGGACCTGGAACCCTTCCAGCACGCCGACTCCAGCATCGTGGGTCTGCGCATGGTGGACAACCTGACGCAGAAGATGCCTCGCAACCTCACGGTGAGTGATGTGGGCCTTAACCATGATACAGTGAGTAGTACAGATATTGACAGGGATCCTCACGGAAACTCACAGTGACTGACACACGACAGATATCCTTACCAAGGACACTCACAGTGACTGACAGGGATTCTTATGCAGGACACTCACAGATACTGACAGGGATTCTTATGCAGGACACTCACAGATACTGACAGGGATTCTTATGCAGGACACTCACAGATACTGACAGGGATTCTTATGCAGGACACTCACAGATACTGACAGGGATTCTTATGCAGGACACTCACAGATACTGACAGGGATTCTTATGCAGGACACTCACAGATACTGACAGGGATTCTTAGGCAGGACACTCACAGATACTGACAGGGATTCTTATGCAGGACACTCACAGATACTGACAGGAATTCTTATGCAGGACACTCACATATACTGACAGGGATTCTTATGCAGGACACTCACAGATACTGACAGGGATTCTTATGCAGGACACTCACAGATACTGACAGGGATTCTTATGCAGGACACTCACAGATACTGACAGGGATTCTTATGCAGGACACTCACAGATACTGACAGGGATTCTTATGCAGGACACTCACATATACTGACAGGGATTCTTATGCAGGACACTCACAGATACTGACAGGGATTCTTATGCAGGACACTCACAGATACTGACAGGGATTCTTATGCAGGACACTCACATATACTGACAGGGATTCTTATGCAGGACACTCACATATACTGACAGGGATTCTTATGCAGGACACTCACAGATACTGACAGGGATTCTTATGCAGAACACTCACATATACTGACAGGGATTCTTATGCAGGACACTCACAGATACTGACAGGGATTCTTATGCAGGACACTCACAGATACTGACAGGGATTCTTATGCAGGACACTCACAGATACTGACAGGGATTCTTATGCAGGACACTCACAGATACTGACAGGGATTCTTATGCATAACACTCACATATACTGACAGGGATTCTTATGCAGGACACTCACATATACTGACAGGGATTCTTATGCAGGACACTCACAGATACTGACAGGGATTCTTATGCAGGACACTCACAGATACTGACAGGGATTCTTATGCAGGACACTCACAGATACTGACAGGGATTCTTATGCAGGACACTCACAGATACTGACAGGGATTCTTAGGCGGGACACTCACAGATACTGAAAGGGATTCTTATGCAGGACACTCACAGATACTGACAGGGATTCTTATGCAGGACACTCACAGATACTGACAGGGATTCTTAGGCAGGACACTCATGCCACTCCGTCTCCCCAGATCGGCGCCGCGCTCATGCATGACGGCGTGGTGGCGCTTGCGCACGCGCTGCAGCAGCTGGACCTGGAGTTCGACGCCCTGGACTGCGACGCCGACAACGAGACTGGCTACGCTGACTTCATCGCGGACTTCCTGAACACGGTGAGTCACGTGTTTCGTTTGAGCCAATCAGATTTAGCCATTTTCCAGTTTCGCTGCAGTGTACAACATTCGCGAAATTTTGACTTCTCAGTTCTGAATTTTATTCTGCTAACAAACTAGCAAGGAAACTATTAATGAATTCTTGACGAAACCTTCCCTCGAACTGCATGAGCATATAGTGAGATCTCCACACCAAACAAATACGAAAAATTTGCTGCTCATTGTAACTGGAGGGCTAGCTCGAGGCTTGAGTAGTACTGCGCATGACAACTCTTTAAGTAGGCTACTCTCTCCAACTTAGAAAGCATGATGGAATAGCTACGTATGCGACATTGAGATATTGTATAACTCTGCCTGAGGATGCCTGAATAGACGAAAACATTCGCAATTTTGTAATTCATGTATATAAACTTAATGACTATAAAATAAGTTATTTTTCACATTGATTTGTCATTGACTGAGTAATAAAATATTATATTGTATTCATTTATACTCTCTCCAAGTTTTTTCATGTAGCACTCCAAAGTACGGTTTCACACCTATAGTTTAGGCCTATTCACAATGAAAATTAAACATTAAACGTAACATGAACACAGAAGTTTGCGCCCAGGTTACCAAATGGGATCATTCACAATGAAAATTAAATATAACGTAAGCGTTAACTTAACCTTACAGTAAAATCAAGAAGTCATACCATCATTCACGATGGGAACATAAACATAACAGCAAACATACTTGGTAACCATGGAAACATAACAACGACGCCATTTCCTCTTATTCTGTCTTATACTTCAGCGCTCCACGATTGTGTTCTGTTTGCAAATCACGTAAGCATAAGCATGAAAGTTTGGAGTTTGCAAACTTTCATGTTAACGTCTTACGGTAATGTTTATGTCAATACTTTTGTGAATCATTGTGAATGATCCCATTTGGTAGCCTGGGTGCAAACTTCTGTGTTTATGTTAAGGTTATGTTTAATTTTATTGTGAATGGGCCTTGAGCCTTTAGTATGTATGGGCAGCTATTTTTTTACCTATATGTAGGCTAACGTCTATGTTCGACCTACACTAATAGAAAAAAATGAAAGTGTTTTATGGAACAGAAATTCTACTCAGGTTTTCATGGAAATGCTTACGTCATATTCGAGAAACATTCCTATACCCGAGCGGAATCAGCATAGTATACAGGATGGATGGTAAGCTCTGCACCAAAATGAAACTGGTAATAGATCACGAGGAGAGATATGAAAAATATAAATAAGTTTTTCTTTCAACATTCACCGCTTTAGAGGAAATCGTTATGTTTCTATGAAGCATTTGGCAACAGCACGGCTACTCTAGCAAGCGCGGCGTGCACTCCTTACCTTTCCCTCCCCCTCTGCTGTACGTGTGCTACGTTGCAAGATTTATTTAAACGATTTTCGCAATTATTATTCCTTTCAAATTCATGGCTAAACGGTTTAATTTGCAAAACAAGATTCAATACATTCACGATCAGATTAGTTTTATCTGCTTGTATAGCAATCAACCATTTCTCTCTGGCCATCACTGCAATAGAGCGCTGCAAACATCGGGCAAAGACTATTTTTTTCCTGCTTAACGGTGCTACATCGAAGGAAAAGCGTAATGAAAGTTTTATTATATTTAACATATAGAATCACCTCTTAAATTCTGCTGCAGGAGTTACCATACACCCTGTATATATAAACTAGTTGGAATAGCTTATTATAATCCATGGGAGGGTTGCAATTTTTTTTTGTATGTACTTATTTTCGAATAAAAGATTAATCCCCGATATTAATAAGCTGAACCTTCCTCCTGTGACTCTGAATAAAGCGATCATTACATTCAGTTTAACTGTAAAAAACCTGGGAGTTCATTTTGAATCTAACCTTACCTGGGACACGCATATCAAACACACATGCAAGAAAGTATTTTCCACTCTTCACTCATTAAAAAGATTGCACCACTATCCAGCTAAATTAAAGCAGACGCTTGTACAGACTCTTATTATGTTTCATTTCGATTATTGTGATGCTTTATTCAGTGATCTCAGGGTGGATTTATCCCAGAAACTGCAACGTGTTCATAACGCGTGTGTTCGTTTCATTTGTAATGTCCGCTACTACGATCACATTTCGCCTTCTTTCGATAAATTATTGTGGCTCAGGTTAAATGAGAGGAGAAAGTTACATTCCCTTTCTCTCTTATACCGAATTTTGCACACCTCTACTCCCTCTTACTTATCTGTCCGATTCCACAGTCTTTCTCGGTATCATAACTTAAATACTCGGTCACAATATGATAACACGCTAGAAATGCCACTGCACACATCATCTCTTTATTCTTCATCTTTCACTGTTGCTACTTCTCGTCACTGGAATTCTCTGCCGCCTGAAGTCAAGGGCTGCCGAACTTTAATTTCCTTTAATAATGTAAATTAGAAAAATATCTTATGATGAGTTGCCAGACCTAACGCGTTGCAAATATTTAATGGAATGTGTTCCACTGTATTAATTTTTTTGTTTCTTATTTTTATTATCTAAATCGTGTTTATTTATCACTTAACGCCAATATGTATCCCACTGTGTTGTTTTTTTTTATTATTAATCTATTTTTGTGTACATTTTATTCAATTGTCGGTTTCTGGTTTAATTATGTGAATCCTACTTAATTGTAATCTAATATTAATATGTATACTAATGTGTTTATTTTTATTTAATTATCGGCTTCTGTTTTTATGTGATTCGTATTTGATTCTAACAACATTAATATGCATTCCACTATGTTTATTTTTATTTTATGAGGTAAATTTTTATTTAACTACCTCTTTTGATCTCATTATGTACCTAAATCGTATCAGTATGTAATTACTTAATTCCGATCCAGTTGTATGTTCAACTGTGTAAGCAAGTTTTAATCCTGGTTGAGTGTAAGAGAAGGCCTTACGGCCTTAACTCTGCCAGGTTAAATAAAGCCATTATTATTATTATTATTATGCCTGGCCGGTATTCCCCCCGACAGACGACGGACGCCGGCCCAGGCCTGAGCGGCACGCTGCAGTTCGGCGAGGACGGCTACCGCGCAGGCGCGCAGGTTCAGGTGGTGAAGCTGCTAGAGGGCGGACTGGCGCCCCTGGGCACGTGGCGGCAAGGCGCGGGGCTCAACCTCAGCTTCCCGCTGGAGCCCATCGGCGAGACGCACAACGACACGCTGCGGGGCAGGCACCTCACCGTGCTCACCGTCCTGGTGAGGCAGAGCGCATGCGTACGACGATTCAGTTGCTGCTTCCTATCCAGTTCTGTGCAACGCTGTACTGTGTTTCATAGCAGCCCCTCTAAACTGCAGAACTTGTTTCAATACAGGGTGATTCAGAAAAAGCGTGCAAAATTGAACAGGAAATAGGGGATGTTCCACAGAACATTTTTGGACAGGGAACTTACAAAGTCTGTGAAGTCAGATTAAGGAGATATGAGTTTAAATATGTCTATCGATATCGCTGTTCCATATTATCTACATTTACTATTTGCATTTATTTTGGAGTCTGCAATTGAATAATAATAAAATGTGGGAAAAGTCCAGCTACTGAATACAAACATTTCCAGCAGATTTTTTTTATGTTACTCTGACAGTTTGTGTGATCGATTTGCTCAGGATAGGGACCGATCGCAGGCTTATTTCAGGGCGGCAATGAACCTCGGGTTCAATGTGTTGCGAGAAAGAGGCGAAGAGCCTTCCTCCACACATTTGGCTAGTTCTCGCTATCACAGATCACACCTCGCTATGATCATCTATGCACTGCCTTCATGCAGAAAGCATTTTTCTGATTATAGTAATCACTCGTTGGGGGAAATATTATAGGTTATGTATTTACGTATATTGTAGTACTTAAATGCTTTGTTGAATCTGAGTATTCAGATGATGAGGAAATGGAGTTACATGAACATATTTTGTTAATGAAAAGAAAAAGTAGGCCTAAAATTAAAGCCAGAAATATCTGAAAATCACATTGTACCTTACGAAAATAAGGGCAAGTTTTGGACACTGGTTTCGATTTGAATGATGATACGTTTAGGCGTTATTTCAGGTTGAATGGACCTCAGTTTTTTTTTTTTTTTTTTTTTTTTTGCCGTTCATGATATGATAGAGGATTCTTTGCTATGTTCTGATTAAAATTACGTAAACTGTTAAGACATATAGATACATTATTTCAAATGTTTAATCAATACTATTAAATCTCATCAAAATAAAATATAACCCTATTTATTTTCAGATAATCTGATATTTGTCTCCAGATTTCTTCTTTAAGTTTCGTGTTTTTATACTTTTCATCCCGTGTATCATATAAATAGCCCTACGGGTGACATCGTACAAGTTCGATAAGTTTCTGACTGCAATTATCAGCCATCTTTCCTTATTTTCAAATAAAAACAATACAATTCATCTCCATCTTTGATATCTTTTTCTACATTCAATCGTCATAAAGAGTATAAATGTCAAACATCTTTGATAAATGTGTCAAGAAAATTCGCTGAACTACTAATTCCAGCGAGAAACTCGCGCGAGGTTTTTGCCTCGAACGAGAATCTCTTCCAGTGTGTGGACGTCCATTTGAATCCATGTTATCAATTTTTTAATTTTCTCGCAACACATTTCTCGCTGGCGAAAACTCTGCAAGTGTGTTACGGGCCTAAGTAAGTTTGTATGATCGATACAAGATGTCTGCGATATTGCATCAAGTAGTGGATTAAGAAATCCGTGGCGCTATTCCTGAGTACAGAATGTTGTTAGTAAAGTATATAATCACGATTTTCCTGTGTGGAGTTGAGCAGTTTTGAAACTGTAAAATGTTTTTTTGATTAGGAATAACTTCATGGACTGTAATAGGGAAAATAGCGAAAATCGAAGAAGTGTGGTGTTGAGAAGTTTTGATATTGGATGGCTAAATTATTATTTGCATTTATTTACACTTGTCATTTATATTTATTTACATTTATAAATTATTTTCATAAAATTTACAAATCTCTTTTAATAACGTTGTACGTAGCATGTGCTCTAAAAGACGGTTAGTATTTATAATATGTAGGCAACCCATCATGTTTTGTTTGTTGACCTATTTTATCCAGAAGATGGCTCTGTCCTTCGCATTTACATTGTCACATTACAAAACATGATATCAATCAACGACAGACGCTTTTAAATCATTCCAAGAGGTACTCATAGTAAATAAAAAGGAGATATGTTTATTACTTGTGCTTGAAGCTCATGTTTTAATTTCCTTCACTCTTTTTTTAAGTTATTTTCAAAAAATAACATTATTATTCGACTGTCATTAAAATGAAACGGACAGATTTTCGCGTAACAATGGCGAAACTCAGTCTCTGAACGCTAATAACTTCATAGCTATGACGTATTTATCAAAACATTTTATATGTAAATTGAAGAACAAACATCGAGTTGTATAACAATGACGTGATATTACGTGGTTAGAAAAGGTGATGGCCTGAACACGAACACATAGTCAAACTTTAAAACGTTGTGAATTCCACATTCATTAACAGCAATGGATAAAATACAAGCAATGCACGCTCCTTCTTCCTTTCCTAGATCTTCCTCAACGAAAGGTCAGCTTAATCACTCCTGCTAACAAGGGATTGTATTGTATTGTATTGTATTGTATTGTATTGTATTTATTAACATTCCATGGTATTCATACATTACTTACAGCTAGAATATGAAAGAAGTTCAAAAACTTAATACTATTATAAAATCTTAGTTTACAGTCACAGTCTAGATGAAATATACAGAAGAGGTTTACAATATAGTCTACTAGCACAACACAAAGTTTTAGTATCAATTTCATGAAGCATTATTGAATGTGATGAATTCACCTACAGAATAGAAGGCGTGAGAAATTAGGTACTTCTTTAATTTGGCCCTAAATAATTTTATGTTTTGAGTTTCATTTTTTATATCCATAGGGAGGCTATTAAAAATGTTTACTGCCATATAACGCACTCATTTTTGATAGCATGATAGACTTGCCGATGGAGTATGAAAGTCATTTTTTGACGTGTATTTATGCTATGAACTGTTGAATTAGTTACAAAGTTTTCACGATTACATACGAGGAAGATTACATTATTAGTAGTTTTTTGAAAATAGTCCTACACGATTCCCTAGATTTGGCACCTACTATTATTCTAATTACTATTTTTTGTAATAGAAACATATTGTTACTATCTGTGGAATTTCCCCAGAATATTATTCGAAAACTCATTGCCGAGTGGAAGTATGCAAAGTATATTGTTTTTAAGGTATTGATATTTACTGTCTTTTGCATAGATCTAATAGCAAAACAAGCTGAATTTAGTTTGGCGGTAATTTCTTTAATATGATTTTTCCAATTTAACACATTATAGATTTTTAAGCCAAGAAATTTGGTTGTTGTTGTTTCTAATAGGGATCTATTTTTGATTATTGCGCTAGACATTTGCGACGTTGAATTTGCACAGGATTTAAATTGAATTATGTTAGTTTTGTTACAATTTAATACCGATTTATTGACTGAGAACCAGCCACATATTTTGAAGAGAATTCCGTCTGTCGAGGACGCCTTACTGTTGCAGAGCGCACCCTACTGCATGATCAAGTCGGCGTCCCTGGAGGGCAACGACCGCTACGAGGGCTTCGCCGTGGAGCTGGTGGACAAGCTGGCCAAGATGATCGGCTTCACGTACGAGCTGCGGCTCATGTCGCACCACGGCTTGTTCGACCCCCAGACGAACCGCTGGACGGGCATGATGGGCGAGATGCAGGCCAAGGTGAGACCGCGCCGTGGTATTATAAAAAGGAAGTGACCAGTGCTGTATAGTGCTGATATGGACCCCGTGCTACTGTACGCGCAGGGCTGCAAGGGCTGAACAGCTGTACTCAGGCCCTACGACAACCCCAGTCCGCCCTTTACCAAAATACATCTTCAAAACTGAGGCACCAGCGAATAGGGATTATAAAGAATGGACACTGAGCGAATTTTCCTGTGTTTTGTTTCTCTATGCGCCGGCGTTTAGTTCCACTTTCAAGCGCTAGAGGTTAGTGTAATCGATCACACGCTAAGATAATAATTGAGAATAGAGTTGAGACACAGGATCCAAACATCGCCTACCTTATTGCATAATCCAGTAACGCTTTGCTTCAAATAAATTCAAGTTAACAGCTTTTCCTTATTTCTCAGTGGCAAACTAGTTGTAATAATAATTTTTTTATATTTCAGATATAATAAATTATATTATAAAATAATATAATACATTATAAAATTATGTATCAAATTCGTTTAATATTTGTACAGTATATAATATAATATAATATAATATAATATAATATAATATAATATAATATAATATAAATAAATTTCTAAATTATAGACATCAGCTCAAAGAATTTTGAGTGACCACAAGGGTCCTGAATACAATAAACATGTACAATATAATGTGATGTGATACATTAAAGAAAAAAGAAAGTTAATTGTTGAAGGCAAATATAAGTTGATTAATTGAAATGGAGATGATGACGTAATATTTGAAGAGAATCCTTGATAATATTTATAAGAATAGACATTACATAATCAAAAGGAATGTATATATAATATAATATAATATAATATAATATAATATAATATAATATAATATAATATAATATAATATAATATAATACAGGTATATGGTTTTACTTCTCGTAAGAGTTTTGTTTTTCCATTTTCAGCGCTATCAAATCATTACATATTTTAATTGTTGTTGGGGTCAACGTCTCAACTCTCATTATAAAGGAACTCTAGAGTCTAGACATTACAGTTAATGACGGATTTATTATTTTATGGATCCAATTTATTTTATTTGAGTACATAATGCACCTAGATGTATTAATTATGTGTGTTATATTTCCGCTGTGTCGACTGCTAGCTGGTGTGATGTCAGCGCCAACTCTAGGGAGAAAGCAGAATCTCACGCTTTAGCTGGCTTGAAGGTCATTGAAATCAGTCCGGCTACATCAAAGGTACCGACGCGAAGTATCCATACTTAATTACCTATACGCTGGAGGCACTGGTTAATACATAATATTACAAAAAGATAATCATTTACAAATGCATGTGTTCACCCGTGTCAGCCAAGGAGATGTTGGACAGCATTGAACTTCGAAAATTGTATTCTCAACTGACGAATTTTTTAAAAATAAATACATCAAGAAAAGAATTATTTTGGACAAGTTCTTGTTACCATTATTGTTGTTCGTAGCAGTACATTTATTATTATTATTATTATTATTAGTAGTAGTAGTAGTAGTAATAGTAGTAGTAGTAGTAGTAGTAGTAGTAGTAGTAGTAGTAGTAAATCTTGAAAAGACAAAGTATATGATTATGTCTCATGACCAGAATATTGTACGAAATGGAAATATAAAAACTGGAAATTTATTTTTGAACAGGTGGAGAAGTTCAAATATCTTGGAGCAACAGTAACAAATATAAATGTCACTCGGAAGGAAATTAAACACAGAATAAATATGGGAAATGCCTGTTATTATTCGGTTGAGAAGCTTTTATCATCTAGTCTGCTGTCAAAAAAATCTGAAAGAATTTATAAAACAGTTATATTACCTGTTGTTCTTTATGGTTGTGAAACTTGGACTCTCACGTTGAGAGAGGAACATAGGTTAAAGGTGTTTGAGAATAAGGTTCTTAGGAAAATATTTGGGGCTAAGAGGGATGAAGTTACAGGAGAATGGAGAAAGTTACACAACGCAGAGCTGCACGCATTGTATTCTTCACCTGACATAATTAGGTACATTAAATCCAGACGTTTGGGATGGTTAGGGCATGTAGCACGTATGGGCGAATCCAGAAGTACATAAATAGAATGTTAGTTGAGAGGCTGGCGGAAAAAAGACCTTTAGGGAGGCCGAGACGTATAATATTAAAATGGATTTGAGGGAGGTGGAATACGAGGGACAGAGGTTAAGGGTGGGTTCGATTCCCGCTTGGGCCGATTACCTGGTTGGGTTTTTTTCGAGATTTTCCCAACCGTAAGGCGAATGTCAGATAATCTACGGCGAATCCTCGGCCTCATCTCGCCAAATACCATCTCGCTATCAGCAATCTCATTGACGCTAAATAACCCAGTAGTAGTTGATAGAATGTCATTAAATAACCAAGTAAAAATATATATTTGGCTCAAATATCACACGCCTAAGGTGATGGAGCGCCCCAAACTTCTGGAACCTCAGACTCATAGCTATTATTTTCAAGTCAGAATCGTGCAAAAGATAAATTCTAAGGTTCCATGTCCCTACGCCTTCAGTAGGCTATCGGAACTTTAAACTCGGCAAAGGGCTATGGCTCTTTAAGTGATGGTACCTCAATACACGGCTTAGAAGAAAAACTAAACCGTGTCCTACATTTATGTCACGTAAAGAAATCCTAAGTCAGGAAAAATTACCGCAGAGCTGTTATTTGCAGATGTTCTCGATTGAGACAACAAACACACATCTTTACAAGACATCTCTTGAAGCTGCAGAGGCCTTTTGCGGACAACGCTGAAAAACATTGAATGTTGGAACGCAATAGATCTGCATGACGTCGCATCGTTCACACGACCCACAGTGTTATTAATGGTTGGCATTTATATGTTTACACGCTTCTCATGTACAGATAGAAGTCGAATGAACGAACGAACGAAGGAAGGAATGAACGAACGAAGGAACGAACGAACGAAGGAACGAACGAAGGAACAAACGAAGAAACGAACGAAGAAACGAACGAAGGAACAAACGAACGAAGAAACGAAGGAACGAACGAAGAAACGAACGAAGAAACGAACGAAGGAAGGAAGAAACGAAGGAAGGAAGAAACGAAAGAAGAAACGAACGAAGGAACAAACGAAGGAAGGAAGAAACGAAGGAAGGAAGAAACGAAAGAAGAAACGAACGAAGGAAGAAACGAAGGAAGGAAGAAACGAAGGAAGGAAGAAACGAAGGAAGGAAGAAACGAAGGAAGGAAGAAACGAAAGAAGAAACGAACGAAGGAACAAACGAAGGAAGGAAGAAACGAAAGAAGAAACGAACGAAGGAACAAACGAAGGAAGGAAGAAACGAAGGAAGGAAGAAACGAAAGAAGAAACGAACGAAGGAAGAAACGAAGGAAGGAAGAAACGAACGAAGAAACGAACGAAGGAACAAACGAACGAAGGAACAAACGAACGAACGAAGAAACGAACGAAGGAACAAACGAACGAAGGAAGAAACGAACGAAGGAACAAACGAAGGAACGAAGAAACGAAGGAAGGAAGAAACGAACGAAGAAACGAACGAAGGAACAAACGAAGGAAGGAAGAAACGAAGGAAGGAAGAAACGAAAGAAGAAACGAACGAAGGAACAAACGAAGGAAGGAAGAAACGAAGGAAGGAAGAAACGAAAGAAGAAACGAACGAAGGAAGAAACGAAGGAAGGAAGAAACGAAAGAAGAAACGAACGAAGGAACAAACGAACGAAGGAACGAACGAACGAACGAAGAAACGAACGAAGGAACAAACGAACGAAGGAAGAAACGAACGAAGGAACAAACGAACGAAGGAACAAACGAACGAAGGAAGAAACGAACGAAGGAACAAACGAAGGAAGGAAGAAACGAAGGAAGGAAGAAACGAAAGAAGAAACGAACGAAGGAACAAACGAAGGAAGGAAGAAACGAAAGAAGAAACGAACGAAGGAACAAACGAAGGAAGGAAGAAACGAAAGAAGAAACGAACGAAGGAACAAACGAAGGAAGGAAGAAACGAAGGAAGGAAGAAACGAAAGAAGAAACGAACGAAGGAACAAACGAACGAAGGAACAAACGAACGAAGGAAGAAACGAACGAAGGAAGAAACGAAGGAACAAACGAAGGAAGGAAGAAACAAAAGAAGAAACGAACGAAGGAAGAAACGAACGAAGGAACAAACGAACGAAGGAACAAACGAACGAAGGAAGAAACGAACGAAGGAAGAAACGAAGGAACAAACGAAGGAAGGAAGAAACAAAAGAAGAAACGAACGAAGGAAGAAACGAACGAAGGAACAAACGAACGAACGAAGAAACGAACGAAGGAACAAACGAACGAAGGAACGAACGAAGGAACAAACGAACGAAGAAACGAACGAAGAAACGAAGGAACGAACGAAGGAAGGAAGAAACGAACGAAGAAACGAACGAAGGAACAAACGAACGAAGGAACAAACGAACGAAGGAAGAAACGAACGAAGGAAGAAACGAACGAAGGAACAAACGAAGGAACAAACGAACGAAGGAAGAAACGAAGGAACAAACGAAGGAAGGAAGAAACAAAAGAAGAAACGAACGAAGGAAGAAACGAACGAAGGAACGAACGAACGAACGAAGAAACGAACGAAGGAACAAACGAACGAAGGAACAAACGAACGAAGGAACGAACGAACGAACGAAGAAACGAACGAAGAAACGAACGAAGGAACAAACGAACGAAGAAACGAAGGAACGAAGGAAGAAACGAACGAAGAAACGAACGAAGGAACAAACGAAGAAAGAAACTAACGGAGGAAGAAACGAAGGGACAAGCGAACGAAGGAAAAAACGAAAGAAGAAACGAAAGAAGGAAGAAACGAAGGAACGAATGAACGGACGAATGAAGGAATGACTGAATGAAGGAATGAATGAATGAATGAAAGAATGAATGAATGAATGAATGAATGAATGAATGAATGAATGAATGAACGAATGAAGGAATAAATGTAAGGGGGAAAACGGGAAAAGAAACTTTAAAAGGTACGCGAAAACGCGTCCTTGCAAGGGAGTTCGGGGCTGAGAAAAACTAAGTATGCGAGCTCCAAACCTGTTGTAACTTGCCTCACTCCGGGTTACACTGCTCCACTAAAGGAGCTCCAGAAAATTTTTGAAGAGCGTTTGTGACGTCAGTGGTGTTGTGTTGCAGAGGGCGGACATGGCGGTGGCGGACATGACCATCACGTCCGAGCGGTACTCCGCCGTCACCTTCACGACGCCCTTCATCAACACAGGTAAGCGCCGCCTCCTGCATGGCGTGGTGCAGCTCGTGGTACACGCGTGGTCTTAGGGCTCCGTGCCTGTTGCAGGGATCAGCATCCTGTACTACCGGCCACGCATCCACAACGCGTTCTCCTTCCTGACGCTGTTCAGGTGGCAGGTGTGGCTGGCCATCGCCGTCAGCTACGTGGGCGTGTCCCTCGCCTTCTACGTCCTGGCCAGGTAACTTCACACCAGGCCTGGGCGCTAATAACCCAATCGAGTCACTGCAGATTCCCCTTAACTACCCCATGGAACGATTACCCTGATTTCAGACTGTTAGTGCTTTCCATTTACGTAACTGATTTCTGATTTCCCTTTGTATAGTCCGACCATCGGATCTGTGCCCCCGTAAGATATGCGAACTGAACCTTAATTCCTTTTCAGCCTCGGCAATTCATTTCTCTCCCTGTATTCCTATTTCCCTCTTTTCTATCCCTCTCTCTTTCTCTCTCCCACTACTCACAATTTTGAGCCTTCTTGCGGGACAGTTTATTTGCACTTGCAGTCCAGTGTTGTCAACTCAACATGAATACTGTAGCACGGAGTGGCGAAACAAATATTATTAAGCAAGTAATAGCATGAATAATTTCAAGGGAAAAATTGTTCCGGGCCGGGTATCGATCCCGGGACCCCTGGTTGAACGTACCAGCGCTCTACCACTGAGCTACCCGGGAACTCCACCCGACACCGTCTCAACTTTTCCCTTTATATCCACACAACTCGCGTGGGCTTACGAAACGCCAGAGACCCACATCGAGTGCACACAATCTCTGTGTGACTTGGAATTGTGGTTTTCTGTTAACGTACACAGTAACGAATATATTATGCAAATCTAGTCTTTCAGGTGAAGCTCCCTGTAAAGCAGGTTAGAATAAAGCTTCACCTGAAAGACTAGATTTGCATAAGTAATAGCATTTTGCATAAGTCAATCAGCGTCATTAGACCTACTTAAATTAAATTATGAATAAGTAATAATTAACCTTACAGTATTATAAGCAATATTCAAGAGACATGACACTGTTTGACGGAAGTTTCGCAACATCCCTATTCGGCAATGTTCGTGGCCAGCTGTTTGACGTAGTGGGAGAGAAACGGGTGGAATGGGGTGAGTAGAGGCGTTAACTTTTTCAAGAACGACGACAGCGCTGAAGGGGCATAGATCCAATGGTCCGACAATAAGTGAGATGGTGCACTCTTAAGCTAAGGTTTGGCTACGGCGATCTTCGCCGACGATCATCGCTGGCGATCTTCGCTGGGATTATGTCCCGTTTATTTGAATGTGCATGGTTTCTTTACGGCGATGAACGTCAACGAACGTCGCTGGACTCGACGAACATCGTCGGCGTTTGCCTTGGAGGCAAAAACCTGGCGATCATCGTCCAGAAACCAATTGTAAAATTATAGTAGGTCATGAATTAAATCACTTAATAACATGTGATTTATACATCATACATAATTATCATAATGGCAATTTCTGCAATTTCTCCACTAATGAAGACGAGATATTAATTGATTAAACACAAATCCCTGTTCACATGAGCCAAAAAGAAGAACCAACGTAAAGAATAACAAATCTATATTTTGCAACAACCAGAACTCTTAATACAATTGAGTAAAGTGATTCATAATTGAAGGACACACACGATGCGGCAGATTTAGCTACTGAAGCAAAAGTTTCAGTGTGAAACAGGAAGTGAAGTGGAATTCCGAGCAAAGGAGAAAAGTGCAACAACTTCTTTTTTACATTTTTTTTTATTTGTAACATTATTTACTAAATAAATGCTCCTAAATGAAAAAAAAATAACTTTGTAAAAGTAAAAATAAAGTGT